>JAMQGT020003449.1:0-36997 GCA_024447675.2 Pterophyllum scalare
TTGGGCAGAGATGGTTGATGATCAGGGAGAGGGTTAAAGATTCTCAGGAGGAAGGTTTCACTTCTGATACATATGAGAGATGAGCCAACCATAGATGGAAAAAAGACCAAAAAAAATAGAAAAATCACCAAAAAAAGGAGTCAAGAGTATGATTACTTTTAGTTGATTTAAAATAAATAAATAAATACATAGAAGCCAGTATAACAGACTAATCACAACTTGAGGTATTTTATGGAAATGATGTTAAATTGTTGTTAAATTTCAAGAAAGTTTCCATGAAAAACTCAGATTCAGTGAAACCTTAAAAAGAAAAGAAGAGCAGTGATCATTTTGAATGTCTGAACAAACATTTAAAAAAAAAAATCCAAAAAGCTAATAATAAAAAATCAGTATGCCCTTTAAATAAATAAGCTAAATTAAGGTAAACTATTCAAACATAAACAGACTTTATGTCTCAAAGGAGGGAGAAAAGTAAAGATGAACTAATAAGGATTTCTCAGGTTCATCCTAACAGGAGCCTGAACAGCAGCAGTGGGGCTGCAGGAGACTGGACTCAGATCAGTGGATAATAAAGAAAGAAACTCTGCTGCGGTCCTGAACAACCTCATCAGCTCCAAAGACTCAAGAAAAGGCTCCTGGTTCCCCATGTCGCTCAGTAAGAAGGCCCAACTTCAGGCAAACAGGTAAACTGCAACTTCCTTGACCCCTGACCTCTGTGTAAAGTCTGAGCCCAGGAAGAGGGTCATCAACAGGAGACCTCCTCGACGTGGGGAGCGGTAGGCATTAAGCACGCTCAGTCACAGGTCTCAGTGAAGAACAGAACACATTAGGGGTCAAAGGTCAAAGAACTGCAGGAAAAGTAACAACTGATTGCAATGTTTCAGTTTCAGTTATGCTATATTCAGTAGTATGACCCATAAGGATTTGCATATTGATCTATCATATATAAATTGGAGTTTACTATGATGAGCCTGCCCCTGTGGGGTCAGAACTTTGTGGTTTCAGGAGTAAAATTGTTTTACGCTCTGTCAACACTGACGATTGTTTTCTCTTCTAAATTCCCATGAGGCCTGAGGGGACTCGCCCTGAATTCAGTTAGACGAGCACAGACAACAATTGTGCTGTGAGCTCGGTGATAAAGGTCGACAAAGGAGGGTTCTGAGTATGACCTCTGACCCTAAAAGAACCTAGACTTTGATCAAAGAGTTTGTTCAAAATATTTTATTTTCATTTGTGGTCCTACCCCACTAAAGAGGGTCAAAAAAAAAATCTTAGAACTGCACCAAAGGAAAAAAAAATAGTCAAAGCTGCTCTAACTCACTGACAAACTGATAACTGCTGATTGTTTTTAGGTCAAGGTTTTTCATGTTCCCCTTTCACAGGTGAGCAACCTGAGGTTCATGAAGATACATTTTATCTGCTATAGTTATGCTTTTCTTTGGGTACAGACCCTTACACAATAAATATAATTTTCAGTCCACTAGAATGCTTGAGATGATTTTGATTGTTGATCCTTTTTAAGATATTTTATTTGCCCACATTTTCACATATAATGGAGTCAGATTTGAACAGTAATTTTACAGGTTAACCAGGAGTTATTTAAAATTGGAAGAACTTTGAAATGATTATCCTTCGATATCTTGAGTTTTTGTTTTCTTGTCTTCTTTTTGTCCCACTTTAGGTTACATAGAAAGTGAGTCAAAGTTTAATTTGAGGACATTCATTTGTATTTGGAATTTCCTGATTAGTTTGAGCCCAAAATGCAAAAGTTAACTTTACAATTGAATTTAAAAAATGAATGAATGAGACAGCTGGGATTGACTGACCTTGCAGAGACAGAGAGAAACACACACACACACAGACACACACACACAGCTTACATAGACAGAAGTTTCATATTTCTTTTGCTTAATTTGACAATTAACTCTCGGTGCATTAAAACAGGTTCACGTTTTGTGGATTGAATCCACTTAATTTGTAAAATGTAAGATAATTCTTAGCATGAAAAAAATAAAAGATGTGCAAACAAACCATTGAATAAATAGATCTCTAAAATATTTATGGGCACTTTGATGTCCTGTCTTAGTTATTTGTCCAAATTTAATAATTGACCCACAAGACTTACAGTGTTGTTTAATGGACAGGGAAAAATTTGAACTTTTTACTGGACTTTTCCACAGGTACCCGAGAGGTCACACCTGAGACATTAGGCGCCTTTCACAGGAAACTAACCAGGATGACTGCCATCTGTGAACAGCCTTTGTCTAAAGGGGTGTAGAGGGCACCTCTAGTATAAGTGGCTGACCAGTGGTCTGAACATCCAGGGGTTCGATGAATAAGAGCAGTGTGCTGGAAGCTGACTTTATTATTACCTGTGCATTGATCCTGTGATCATTTCTTTTATTTTTCACAGTAAGAGCTTCATCGACTCGAACTGGATTTGATCCTGAAGGGATGCGATCCACATTTTTCATAAATAAAGGCAAATTACTAGATAATGACTGATATGTTATTGTTTGCTCTGTGGGCCAATTCATACGCAGAATCTAAAATGAAAGATTAAATTTAAATGCAAACTCATTTAATTCAAGAACTTTGACATATGAGACACTAATGCCTGTTCTTTTTGTTTTTCAGGCCATAAGAAAGCAGGTACATGAATTAAATATGAAATTATTAAACTGTCTAATTTTGTTACTAAATTTACAGTCACAACATTAAGATTAGTTTTCAGAGATCCTCCTGTGGCTCTTAACATCACTGCTGTGCCGGCTGACCACACCAGGTCAGGCCGGGGAGATTTGACCTCAGAAACTGAGGTCAAAAGGGGGATTGAAGAGAGACAGTCATGCTATATGTGTACATTATGTTCCCTGAGACAACATGTTAGAATATAACAAACATGATTGATTAACTGACATGAGAAGAACAGGATGTTCTCTTTCGGGTCATTTCTGTCCCTAACAGATTCCAGAAAGAAGACACAACGATAAGAACGAGGCTCCGAGGTCATTCAGAAACACCCAGCTGCTGTTTTGCACATTTCTTGCTTTGTATATGATGTAACCAAGACTGATAAGCTGTGACTATATGAAACTGTAAGCTGAATGAGAATGCGCCAGTACTCCATCCCATCTCACTCGGGTATGGCATGCAGTCTGGTCCAGATATCTGTAAACTGTTTGAAAATGGCATAATTAAATTTAATAACTGGACTCCTTATTCCGCTGTTTTCGTCTCATTCATGTTCCACAAACGAACACGCACGAACATGAGCTTTGACAGCAAACTCAGACACACAGCAGTAACTAAGATAAAAAGATATTTTTCATAATTTTCTACAGCAGCCAAAGAAAAAGACCGTCAGAAAGCTGGAGAACTGTCGCTCAGCATCACTTAAAGCCCGCCTCCTACCAAACAAAATATCAAGAAATGAGCAGTGACTTTTGCACAGTATTACAAACTCAGTAAACTAATTCACAATGAAGTCACGTGACTGGTTTAAACGAACCCTGCGCACATCAAGGCGAATTTGAAAAAGAAAAGCTCCTCCAAACAGCTTCAGGCTGAAATCTCATTTATTGGAGTTTAATAACAGGAGGAAACGGCTCGACTTCACAATTAACAGAAAAAAAATCAAAAATAAAATCCCATCTCATCTCTCTGACCTCTGTAACAGAGGCACACTGGTCCACGACAGCAGCTCCAGTCGCCCTCTCGCCCCCTCAGCCTGCCGTCTGCGCGTTAATGTCTCTGTAGATATGTTATACTGCATTTAGCTGTGAGTCGCTGCTGACATTAAAACTATCATCGTCTCGTTTGGTGGTTCAAAGCAGTGAGTGTGTGTGTGTGGGGGGGGTGTTAATGTGCCGTCCTGTCTAACACACACACACACACACACACACGCATTGATATGCATTTACACAATGGCATTAATGTCCACACACACATTCACCCTCTTCTGTGTTCTTGTGCCTCAAAGCTGCTCCCATGACTCAGTTCATTAACATGAAACCCCCCCCCCCAGGTAAGGTTTGTTTAGCTGACAGGTGATTCCTCTGTCCTGTGATCAACAAATGCAAAATAAGAACAAGAAAAAAAAAAGATTCCGTTGATTTAAGCGTCCTCGCCTCACTCCTGTCCGAATCCCTCCGTCTCCTCGATGGCGAACAGGAGCTTCTCGCGGAGCTGCTCCAGGCTTCTGTAGGGGGGCAGGTCCAGACGATTGAAGCTGGGAGGGGGAGACCAACAGGAGGAGACAGAGTTACATCGTGGACTCACAAAGTGAACGTCGGGGTGAAACTTCTCAGAGCTGAAATCCTGATTTTCATTTTTCCTGCAGGGACACTTGTTTATCTTTCCCTCCCTGCTCAGTTATTTTAAAATCAGACCAGATCATATGGAAACATTTCAGCTCTCTTTCTTGCTGCTCCTCCTGCAGTCTTAGTTTTCCTTCTTCTTTATCAGCTTTGACTGAAAATGTAGCAGAGACGTTACCACCAGGACACGGGAGTCTGACCACGGGCACAGCTGACAGGTGGGCTCATTAACGTGCCGTCCTGAGGTGAGCTGCAGGTATGCACTGCTGCTGTCCTTCAGCCTCTCGTGGTGGTAAAGCAGGCATGACTGCAGAAACCTAAAAATGCTTTTCAGGGAAGTTCTGAATGACCGCTCATCACAAATGAAGTTTTATTAGAAAATAAAACTTAATCACAGGTGATACTCAGCCTCCAGCAGATAAGGTAATGGTTCCTGAGTGACTGTCAGCAGAATGAGAGATCACCTCAGAGATGCTCACCCAAAGTTTCAGATGATGACGTGTACGTGCAGTAAAAAGCTCACGCTACAGACACTGTTTTTTTCTGCTTGACTCTGTCTGATGTCATACAGAGCAGATGTCCCTACAGTGGTGGCTGTGAACACAGAAGTCCCACCCACCTGGTGGTCTAACCTTCTCTTTTTAATAGGCAACCAATCAGAATAAAGTGTGCTCTAGCTCCTCCCTGTTCGAGGAAAGCCGCTCGTTTCAGAAAGACCTTTGACCTGAGGGCCTGCACAGAGCGCCGTGCAACATAAAGATGGATTGTTCTGAACTGAGAATCATGCAAAGCTACTTTAGTCCCAACAAAACAAAATCAATCACTGTTTTAGAGATTGATTTGTACTGAAACAGAATCAATCATCCAAGAGAGCTGGTTTATTTCTACTAACTAAGGTGGGTGAGGTGAAGAGAGTGCAAGCAGGGTGGAGCAGGTGGAGACAGGTCTCAGCAGCACGACTGAAAAGGAAGGTTTCCAAGATGATAGTGAGACCTGCTATGATGTTTTGGATACATTTCAAAATATACTTTTGAAACATGCTTTTGGAAGGGTATGAAATTGATTAATGATCATTAAGTCTTTAATGAAACTTATTAGTATAATTGGTGAAGTCAATCACATTTAGGTATATCTATATTTATACTTTTTTTCTCTTTTGCTCTTGTTTATTTCTGTGGGGTTAGTGTAGACACGTGCTGAAGGTGAGGGTGAAGCTGAACTTTGTATATTAATAGATTGTAGAGCATGGGGTAGGGTTTAATAATTAATTAATGGCATGAGGATTTAGTTTGATGTTGTGCACATTTCTGTTTATGTGTGTATGTGTATACATATATGCCAATATATGAATACTGGTTTGTTGTTTTATATGTCCAAAATAAAGACAATCAATCAATCAATCAAGGACAGCTGAGATAGGCTCCACCCTGACCCTGAGCAGGATCAGCAGAAGACGATGGATGGATGGGTGGAGGGATGGTTTACAGAAGAGGACAGGTGAGGCAGCAGCTTACCATGTGTGGCTTCTTGGAAGCCAAGTCTCCTTCCCCACTTTGTCTATGCAGAACTTCTGGGGACCGTTACTTCCTGCAGGACACACACACACACACACACACACACACACACACAAAACAAAATATTAGGAATCTTTATATTTTTACATGTTAACCATAGCTGCAAGTAAACTAAACAATATCCTGAATATATATAAGTTATAACTGCCGACTCACATCACAGAAACACAAACTGAAGAGGATTAAGAAAGATAATAATAATAATAATAATAATAATACTAAGTGTGATAAAAATCCCCTGGGATTTTCATCTGCTGGATGATCATCTGGAGCAGCACGGAAAAGCTTTTAAAAATCTAAAATGGTCTAATGAGGACTTTGTTTGGAGTTAAAAGGAAGCTCAACTTCCTCGACTCTCTAAACTCTACACTGTGTGAACATCACAGGTCCCTCCATGTAACCCAGATACCAGCTCTCCTAACATTTATGCGGCTGTGCAGAACCATATTTCTCTGTTCCTATTCCCGACATGATTAAAACCAGGAAAATCCTCATAACCAGGAAGCTCCTGTCCGCGTAAACGCAGTCGGTACCTATGAGCTCGGCGAAACCTCCGACGGGCAGCCGACAGGTTCCCGTTACAAACTGGAGCAGCCGGATTCGCTTCTCGTTGTCCATTTCTTTAACCACCTGCAGGAACACACTCACGTCAGCGTGCACACAGGAACAGCACGGTGGCAGGTGTGTGCGTTTAGCTGCCCGTACCTGCCAGAACCAGTGGATCTGCTTGCTGTTCTTGGTGTAATGTCTGTAGATGGTGTTCTTCTGCCAGTCGGCCAAATCGATCTCCTGCATCCCACAAAGCATCAGCTGCAAAAAAAGCACAAGTTATTTTTAAAGGCATTTATGATGCGTTCAGGGCAACTGAAGAGAGTAGTTTTTTTTACACGGCGTGATGCTGAACAGGGAGCAATCCGAGCTAATGGTGTTTAAACTTGGGTGCCACAGGAATAAAATAAGCGGCTAAAACAGTCCTCATCCCTGATCAGTCTTCCTCACCTCCAGCTCCTTCTCATCAAAGTAGCGAAGCCACTCCAGAGGCACCACCTCGTTGAAGCCGTCCAGGAAGGCTTTGGTCTGCTCCTCCACCCCGCGGGTGAACCTCCAGTCTGTCAGCAGGCTGCGTGAACAAAGAGCGGTTACTTTTTAGGGTTCGTCTCCGCCGCTGACCTCACTGCTCCTTCATCACCGCTCCTGCTTACTGACCTGATGTACTCTTCCTTGTTTTCCTCGGTGACAAGCTCGTTCTCCCCATCGTCCTTCAGCTGGTGAGTGGAAACCTTCCCGAGGATCTCCATGTCCTGTGCAAAATACAGCTCCACGCCGCACTCCTCCAGGTTATTCTCTCTGAAAACAGACACACACACATCATGGTACCAAAACCTGAATCACCTCAACCTCACCCACTGACCCCACTGTGCAGTTTTAAAGACGGCACTGCTCCAAACCCGAGCTACACCACCTTCCTTTTACATGACAGAAAAATTATAAATGCCCATTTATACATAAAATATAAAAATATCTGTTTAAACCACTAAATTAATGCAGCAGAAGAATGGCTGAGCAGCTGAATTATTATAAATAAATGCATGATAAACTGCACAGACACGATGTATAAACAGAGTCTGTCCAGCAGAGGGCGCTCCTGCAGCGTCTCTAACCCTGTCAGCTTCGTCTGCAGCATCTCCGCTGTGCTGCTGTCTTTATTGTAACTAGATTTTAGTTACTGTTTTTAATACTTCCTGCATCCGGTAAGTTTACTGAGCCTTATCCTGGTTTTCCGGTTGTAATGAAAGCCAACTTCTACTCCCGTGAGCACGCAGATTGAGGGGAACAGTAATCTGCTTTACTTACTTCACCCACATGATGGAGTTATAAAACTCCGGGTCTATGGACTCCAGGTCTTTGAGAGTGGGTTTCTTGTCCAGCATTCGCTTGTAGAAAGGCAGCGTGAAGCCAGTGTCGATGAACTTTCCGTGGTACAAAGCCTGCAGGGAGGATTTGTTACATTAGAAACCACAATAAGGAACTCCACCTGGTATGATTCAGGCTGACGGTGCAGCGAGTTTGAGTTCCTGGATGTAATAAAGCAGAGACGTCGTAGGGAGATTATTTTTGGCCTGCTGTATTTCTGTGATATTAGTGTGTTTTTATGGACTCTGGTCTGCACATGTTCCAAATTAACACTTGACAAATTACACATATTTTCATCTCGGACGCTCGCCACGCTGATGATTCACACGGGGGCTGTTTCAAGCTCATTCGAGTGTTAGAAATGCTTTAACAGCCAATCACACTTACAGGAAAAATGAATGGGGCTCTTATTTCTGAAATCACTGCGTAGAAGAACGACGTGATTCGATTAAGCCTCAGACGTGGACACAAATGTGCGCGGCGACCACAAACAGCTCCGAACCTTCCTGTGTGTGTGTGTGTGTGTGTGTGTGTGTGTTCAGAGAGCAGACTCAGCCAGACGGAGCTGTTTAATGTTAAAAACCCCAGGAGAGTTCAGAGCTGCGATGAGCCAGAGAACAACACAGACACCCACTGACCCACTCAGTCACAGTCTGTCCTGCCGTATCCCGACTGACCACGCACCCATCTCACCACCAGACGGGGAGATTTGAGGGGCGAAGACGGAGAGCGAGAAAGGTAAAGAAAGGAGAAGCAAAGAGAGAGAGCGAGGCTTTGGGAGCTGGTAGAGACAACAATCTTTATAAGGCAAGTCAGCAAAGTGCAGCTTAGGACTAAATATAGGCAGCTGTTAGCGGGTGTGGCAGTGAGGTCATGGTGTGGGTGAGGGGTGGGGTGGCAGGCGGAGGGAGGGGTGGAGGGTGTCGGCTATCTGGGACCTACACATTTTTTGAAGCCGACCCGAGAAAGATATACACGAATGCTTCAAAACAAAACCTCCTCACTGTCCTCTTCCTCTGCAGTCACTATTAAACACAGGTAAACTGGGGTGTGTGTGTGTTGGGGGGGGGGGGGTCCTCTTTTCGTTGCCAATGTCTGAAGAAGACCTTCCGACTCCCTCGGTTGGTCTAACAGCCTGAGGGATGCGTCTTTCTTCTCACCCTACAAGTGAACGGATATCTCGAAGCTAAATGAGCCAATCTCCCATCGCTGGTCTTATAACTTAGCGAGCCATTTTTAATTTACTTAATCTGCTAATGTTACAGCCTGCAGATTCGTGCAGCAGTGCAACATTAATAATGAAGGAATGTCGGCACATCCACGTTTTGGCCGATGAGCCCGCAGACTTGAGTAACACTCAGGTTCACTTAACGGTCAGGGAGTCATTAGAGACGGCTAATTTGAGGTTTCACAGAGAAACTTTAAAGCAACACACATGGACACAATGTTGCTGTCTGCGTGTGATCATTAAGAGGAAAAAATGCTGAGCTGTAACAAAATATCTGCTTTATGTAGCAATTCATTGAACCGAGCATATCCCCCAAATGAAGCTCACCATGGCGATGAAGCGTCCGATGAAGCGGAAGATACGTGAGGTGGTCGGGGTTTATGGAGGACGCCGGGTCGATCTGCAGACAGGAGAGTTGTTCTTGCCGGAATACATACTCAGACAGACAAGTACATGGGGTTCAGGACCTCGTGGGACAGCAGGAAGAACCACTCCCTGTGGAGGAGGAGGAGGAGGAGAGAGACGTGAACGCAGGAAGATACGAGGCGGTGAACAGGTAACACAGCTACTGCTGCATGATTCTGAAACGTAACACTTCAAAACTAGATTTTTATTTAAAACAAACAAACATCCTGCGGTTTATAGGACAGAGACAAAAAGAAATTCGGACAGCACAATCCTAACAGTACATCCAACACAAGAACACAACATGATCACAGTGAGTTTATGAGAAAAGCAGGGAAACGAATAAAGCATTTCTCCCACATGAGAATGAGACGCTCTCCTCTCTCTGACAGCGTGTAATTATGACATTTATCATCCTTAACTCACAGCGTCTTCATTTTTCACTGATTTGCTGCTTTTAATCTTCTTGTCAGAAACACAAAGTGTCGCTAACCTCAACTCTAAAAATCACCGGAAAACATAAAGACCACTGGCTCAGATTAATATCGATGCCCTCTATGATGCCCACGATGACTTCCTTGTGCTCATGAGTGCCTTTTAGACGGGCTGCACGCAGCTCAAACAGAGACACCAACTAAGCAGCCATATGACCCCTGTGGACTGCTGTCTAGTTCACACTCGTGGAGCGGACACTTCCTGCATGATTTCTAACATCCAAATCGATTATTTTTAGTAAAAAAAAAAAAGCTTTTTATGAGCCTAATATTTGAATGGGAATAGAAAGTACATTTATGATTATACACACATCCCACAAACCATATTTGACACATTAATTACATGAAGACAAAACATGTAACATTTAAATACAGCAGAGCAGAACTAAATAAAAAGACAGACTGTGGAAGGATGCATGTTAGAGAATGAGGGCCCCCTCCACCAGCTGCAGCACCAGAACCAAGCGCTCCCAAGGCCCCTGCCCTCCCCCTTTGGGAATATTAGGGAGGAGGGTGTATGGACTGACGGAAGGACTGACGGACGCAGACACCTCCCAACATCCCGTCCGTGGTTCTACCCTGTGGTAGAACAGCATGATGTCACCTACCATAGGGTAAAACCACTGACGTGACACCGGAGACAGAGACACAATGCAAAACCAAAGAGAACAAAATGAGGAAAAATAACAACATATACAAAAGGGAAGACCTGAGTGACAGCGGACGCAGCGGGCAGCATGGAGACGTGTGATGGGCGGATGGAGGGATGGAGGACGAGGACAGCGATGTAGTGAGAGGGCGAGAGAGAGAGAGAGAGCAACATGTAACCCTTAAATGCAACCCTGTCCAACACTATCACACAACTAGGAGGGCAGAAGAAGGTACAAACCTCAAGTTGCTGCAACCTTTTCAGATTATTGCTCTATGATTATTGCAGAGAGCTGCTAAAACACTGCCCTGCACTGATCTGATGCTCCAGTGCTGCAACATTATGTTTTTGCACCTACAGGCTGGAAGGACACACGTCTGTATCACCCTGTCTGGGTTTAGGCATCCTAAAAGGCAACATCGCCACCATTAGGTCAAGATGGAAACTACAACGCTGCCCTACAATTTTCTTCCAGGATAACGGCTCGGGCACCTCAGCGACTTTAAACATGTTTAAGATACAAAAGCAAAAACAAAAAGAGTGAAAAACAACATTTTTGTCACTGTTTGACGACAGATCGTTTCTTACGATGGAGCTGAGGTAAGCACAATAAAGACTTTCACAGAAGTTTTGAAAAGCAGTCATTTAAACACCGCTGTTTTTGAGGAAGCTGGTGCAAGGAGTGAGAAGCAGTAGGAGCAGACAAAAACGCACCATCACCAACATGAAACACAACTGCTTTCAAAAACAAAACAACAACACTGGATTATATGACAAGTTTAGGAAAAACACACATTAAATGATGTGAAAATGTGAAGGGAAGCTGGGGGTTTTCATGCTGCTCTCACCTGGCGATGCCACCATAGTCCAGCCCCTCCTCCCTCTCATGATGATGTAGAGTCGGCGGCGAAGATCGTATGGCTTCACGTTCATGATCTGATGGCAAAACATGTTCTTAGAGGTTGAGTCCTTGAAATGGCCTTTATTTTAAATGTCCTGTCATCGGTCATAAAGCCTTCCCAGATGCTCTTTAAACGTAACTAAATTATTACACGTTCTGTAACTCTTTCAAATTAAAAGCCCTCTGTAAATTCACTGAACGGAACCCTTTATTTCTTGACAGGACTCCCACTGTAAAACATCTGTAGCTATATGCAGCAAAAGCCAAATGGGATGAAAGCAACAAAGCAGAGTTAATTAAATTTAAATGTAATTAAATGTTAGAATAATGTCTCAGAGAAGGGTTTTATTGGTCTCTGACCTGCTGAAACGAGTCCTCAAACAGTGTCTGTCTGGACACGGAGATCTTCACGTGGCTGGGTAAGGCATTAGACTGCACAGAAAAGAGAACGCCAACATCAAGTTGAGAAGAAGAACGTACACTTCTGTAATCAGAGTGCCACGCCCTCTCAGCACTTAAAACAGCTGCAGAGCTTACAGAGGAGCGCGCTGCAGGGTCTAAAAACCTGCCACAGTGCAGCTGATCTCTACCCTCTCGTCACTGATTATGTTTTCTGTGTGGCCCTCAGAAAGAGACCTGCCAAGTGTGAAGTACATGGGATAAACAGCTGTGGCAAAAAGTGAAGAAACCCTCGCACACAGACACATGGATTCCTTCATTTATTACTGAAAGTGCCTTAAAAGCAACACTGCTGTAAATCCCTTTATTTTCTGCTACACTGATGTGAAGAAATAAAACCTCATCCATGGATATTACTACTGTTACTAAGACATGACATCTTTAATAAAATGGGATATTCTCAGGTATGTATCTGAACAATAAACAAATAAAAGCAAGAAGGGAAACAAAGTAACTGAATAAAGACGTAGCGCAGGGCAGGTGGGAGGAGCTCTACGATGGAGCTCACAGGTAACTGCAGCTCACGGAGGGAACTTAGACGTTAGCTATAAGACGTTTCCGTCAGTCACGTATCGGTAAAGACACCTACATGTGTGACCGTGTCCTAAACCGAGACTCTCTGGGGGAGGGCTTTATGGATCCATGGATGCCTCCCCCTGTAAGACCTCCCCGTAACCACAATGATACCATGCGGTCCAAAGGCTTAGCTCAGTCTGAGTGAAAATATCACGTCACAGATATGAAATTTTTGCATTAATTCTGAGTGACGTTATAAAATACTGCCCCCAACCAGCTCGGTTTAGTTTACATGCTGCTGAGACGTAAATCTCTCCGACTTATCTTTATCAATAACATCGCTGAACTTCCCTCAAAGATTTAACATCAGGCAAAACCTGAAAATCTGAAACGCTCTCTGATTCTGGATGATTTCATTCAGTCACTGCAGTTTTTCTGTTTGGAGGCTCGCAGCAGTAAACAGCTGACTCTTCTATCATCCATAAAAGTGGCAGACAGTTTTCCTGACTCTGAGGACGTCACCCGTTTTCTTTCCGTTGTTTTTGCCGTATTTTTGCCTGCAGAACGTGCACACGGCGACGCAGCCTTCAGCTTCACATACGTCTGAGATAATGTCTGCGACATGTAAACTGAACCATGAGGGTTTATGGCTGCAGCTTTAATAAAGAGAACTATGTTTGAATCATGTTTTGTCTTGAGTTTATGTGGAGAGGAAGTAACTGACTGAAAATATATTTTTTGGCCTCACTTTTGCTTTTTTCCCTTCTGTGGGTGAACAGATCCAGACTGCAGTAATCAAGGTGAGCGAAATGGAGAGTTTTATTGTGGCTACAGATGCCGTTTAACACTTACGTGGCACAGGAAACGGAACTGGTGGTATTTCCACCTGAAGCTGCGGTCGTAGGCGCCCGGCGATCCGCCCTGCCGTGACCTGCGCACACATGCAAAAACACACACACACACACAGAAAACAGAGAAAGATGGTCAATTTTACAAGTTTCAACGGAACTCGAAAGTTGAGCTGACCCAACAAAAAATTTGGCATCCTCCTTTAAGAAATACTAAATTCACATCAGCTCTACGGCTCCAGAGGACGAATACGAACGTCTGAGCCTCAAAGACAGAGGTGAGCCAGGCCCCGCAGCTGTGTTAGTATAAGCTCCACAACCCACTGCGCACACACACACACACACACAGACACACACTGGATATGTGCCTCGTCAGCAGCACAGAGGCTGAGATGCAGAAGCAGAGAGTTAGACGCATGATTTGGGGGAAGTGAGGAAGAAGGAGGCCTCTAATGCGTCGGGTCTGTGCTTGCAGAGCTGCCAGGCACATCTCGGTCTGGGTTAGGAAACGGTGACCGCAGCAGCACAACGCTGGCCGCGGACGCACACTCCTGCAGGACCCAGTGCAAGAAAACAGTGAAGGAGCCCTCTGTGAAGGAGCAGCCTAAAAATACGTGCAAATATCTGCATGAAAAGCAGCTCGCAGATGCACCCACCGACACACACACACACGCCATCTACGGCAGCGGCCACACAAGCAAATACGCACTTGCATGCGGAAACACAGAAAGGCACAAACACCCACACAGATGCCAGCGCAGTCTGCAGTGGACGTGTTGTCACACATCTGCACATTCTCCCGACTTCTGCGGTGGGATTTGAGACAGCTTCAAGGCAAAGCAAACATTCACAGGCTGAGGGGCAGAGCAGTGTGTGTGTCTGTCTGTGTCTGTCTGTGTGTGCGCTGTGAGTTTCTTAGATTATCTGTGACACTGATTCTGTCTCACTCAAAGAAATCTTTAAAACAGGAGAGAAATGAAAGGTAATGGATGAAAATAAACAACAAGATGGCGTTTAGAAAAAAGATGAAAGCTTTTTAAGGTTTTCACCACACGAGGCCATTGTGTGACTTAATATTTGCAAAGCAGTTATGTCAGGCCGAGGCAAAAATCACTTCAACATTTTGGAAAAAAGTGTCGAATGATCATTTGATTAGAAAGTGTTTGCCTCGGCCTGCGGCAGGTTTGGGAGGAAAGGGCTGAGAGAATATTTACCCTGACTCAAACCCAGGTCGAGGGTCTTTAAAGGTGGTGGTGCGCGAGTTGTGGTCCACGAAATATCGGACTCCCTCGGCGGTGTACTTCATCTCCCAGCCCGGGGGCAGGGGGTGCTCCTTGATCATCCTGCAACAGGGGAGAGGGCAGTGAGCACGGTCCCGGCCCGAGGGGCCCTGTGTCGGGGGGTGAAACTGACATACCTTCCCCTGCCAACCCGTGCAGCTAAAAAAGAAAGAGCCTGCGCTGGCCGTGCCGCGGTGGAGTTTAGCTCCTCTGAGCACGGCAAAGTTATGTTTGATTATTCAGGTGGCTTCAAACCCCTGGAGATCAACCCACAAGAGAGCTCAGAGGACACAGAAGGAGAGGCTCACATTCGGCTGAATGGTGAGAAGTAGTTTTCTTTCTCTGATGCTTTAGTCGTCAGTTTAGCGTTTAACCGTTCATTTCTAAACAAATCTCAGCATTCAGCCGTAAAAGGCGTCTTTTTTTAAACATGTTTGTTGCGGAGCAGGTATCCGCCATCATGGACAATTTAATCAAAGACTATAAAAGGTTAATCTGTTGGCTGCATATAAAAAAAACCAGACTAATTCACAAAAAGAAAGCGATGAATGATCTATAATAGCAACAAGTGTTTATTTTGGAGAAAAACAGGAGCTCTGCCACTTAAATCTGATGCTAACAGAGGAGGAGCACAAAGTGAGGGGAGCGACTGCATCTCTAGAAGATGCAAAGAAGGCTCAAACTCTGGCATGCGAGAAGGTCGACTAGAACGAGTAAGACGAGAGGAAAATCAGGAAAATGAGCATGATGAGCAGCATCGTATTAAACTAGTGTCCAACAGAATGTGAGGTCAACTTTTTTTTACTTCAAGCTGTCAGTTTGTGAAATAAATGTTCCCCCTTAGGGATAAAACTCCACTCATATTTCCATCATAATGTAGATGACTCACTGTGCTGTCATACTAAACTGTGTATGACTACCACGTCTTGAGTATGAGCAAACACCCAAAGCGACACACCACCTAACAAGCAGGCCAACACATGCACGCACGCACGCACACACACACGCACGCACACTTTCCGAGCTTGCGGTCTCACCCTTGGGTCCGTGGATCGTCCCACTGTGTTGTCCGTGTGTTGTGGTTGACGAAGTACACCCTGCCATTGTCCTGACGCTTCTCTGTGGAGACAAAGACACAGGAGAGGGCTCAGAGTGGGGGCTCAGAGTGAGTGTTTTTTGGAAACTCCACAGCGGCCGGGCAGGGATCAGAGGGATCACCTGACCGAGAGAAGAAGAAAAAAAAAATCTCACCGCTATGAGAGAAAACCAGCGAGTGTGTGCGGTATTTCACTGAGGCTCCATCCAAATACCTCACCGGGGTAAACCAAAATATTTGTGTGTGTGTGTCAGATTACAGGTTAAGGTGGATGTCAGCGTGACCACAGACGCACAACCAGGAGCCAAGAATTCAGTTCAAAAAGTAACAAATGGCTGAAATTGGTAATACCTCTGCTGTATGTGAGTGTGTGTGTTTGGTGGTCTCCAGAGAGCGCGCTGGTGCCCCGTCCTCCTCCCTCCGTCGCTCTGACATCTCTTTCTCATTAGCAGGAGTGTGTGGAGGGCCCAGAAACAGTAGTGCTCGCATTGCAACTCTTACTCACTCCACCCCCCACCACCGCCACTTGCCACTTTCCCTTCTTTTCGCCTCCATCTTCCATCTTTTCTCCCGTCCTTCTCTTTTCGAATCGAAGCGACCGCAGATGAGAGAAAAAAAGAGCGCGCCCGAGGAGCGAATCAGAGCTCGTGATATAATTGAGGTTTTGAGGTACCACAACATGTTGAAAAGGCATCACGGGCAGAGAGCGGGGGATTTTTTTTTTTTTGTTTTTTGGCTCTGCGATGAAGTCTGTGAAAATGTTGGCGGGACGGGAGCTGCCAGCAGCGCTCGTTTATGAATGAATGTGCGGGATATGATTCGCCGCGGCTCCGGTTACATTACTCTTTTAGGGTAACGCTGCATGATGAAGAGTCCCATTAATAACACGCCATCTGTAATTTGTGGATTTCATCGTAAAGGAAAAGCATACAGTGATAAACGAGCAGAGCACTGACAGGAAACCAAGAAACGATTTATCTAGCTTTTCTACACGGGAATGAAAATCCCGATCAGTGGAGGCGTTCATCAATCGAACAGCTGATTGGCTCACGGAGAAGCGCTTCAGGAAAAATGTAATATCCACAGAACCAGAACAAAGGTTTTAAACCACCAAAAATGTGCTCGGAGGTCTGAAAACGAGGAAAACGGTTACTGTGTAGCAAATATTTTGCAACACCTCCACCTCACAGCTGCATGCACAAACAAAAAGTACATATTGAACCATTAAATCAAAGAATCTACAACTGATATTTTGGCAAATTAACCTGCTCTGCTGTTTATAACTGGCAAAAATCACCAAACATGTTCTCAGGACTGGTGAGAGCAGCAGAACCAACAATCAATTCCAGACTTGAAAATCGAGTCTGCTGACAAAACACACACCTGGAGACTATTTTGGGGTCCCCTTGTCTTTGCCTGGAGTGTGTTAACAGTTGCAGAAGTGTGTGCGAGTGTGTGTGTTAGATAAACTCACCCCATCCAGGAGGCAGCGGGCCCAGAGGGTCATTTTCCACCGGAGCACCGGATGGCTGAGGAGGAAACAAAGAGAAAACAAATCCGGTTAAGACACCTTCAAGTGTCTTCTCTCCGCTCGCCTCTGCTCCCGCTTTCTCTCAGTCCTCATCGTCACCAACGCAAAAAAGTTGAGGAAAACAAAAACACACGGGACGTTGTGAATAAACCAGCGAGTGAAGAAAAACTCATACAGGTGCTCCAAACTGTGATGACCAAGTCTCTGGTTGACCCCGTTCCCTCGCCAAACCGGGGAGGATACCTGTAGCTAAGCGAGGCTGGTTCAAGTGAGTGTGTGTGTGTGTATGTGTGTTAAGAGCAGAAAGGGGGTGCGTGGGGGGGTGGCTCCTCTCAGCTGCAGCACCGAGAGGCGACTGAGAGATCTGGCCGGCCGGCGGCTCGTATGCCTTCCAAAAACTACACGCTCGGTAGGAGGATAAAACAACAACGCTGTTCCAATGAGCTCACTGGCTGGATGCAAGCCCCACCCCCCCACCAGCTTCCCGCTCACCTCCTCCCTACCCCACCCTGAGGTCCTCCTCCTCCTCCGCCGCCTCCTTCCTCTTGCTCTCTTCTAGTGCTGCTGTGAAAGTAGGCAGGGAAGTGCGATGTCTGAGGGAACTGAGGGAACATTCATGCTTGTTCCAGACTGGACACCACCCACCTCCCTGGCCCCCACCCACCCCACGCCTGACAAAAGGCACCTTTATTCACCCTGGGCCTGGAAACCACTGTGGGGTTTACTGAGCCTGCACTCATATACACACACATGCACACTAAAAATGAGAAAAAAAAAAAAGCAAGTGTGTGCCACAGTGTGGAAAGTTTGCCCGTGGCAAACAGTCAGTCAGTGTGTGTTCTTATATGGGAATACGTACACACACAAACACACAGGAATATATTAGCTTGGGTGGAACAGCAGCTGAAAAGATGCTTGTTAGGAGTTAGCAGAAGATATTTATCAAAAGGGCCGATTTAGGCGTGTTGCAACATCATTACCTGCACCACCGAGCAGAGTGCTCCTCACTCTGATGACACGGTGTGGTGGTGCTGTAAATAAAAACACTGCAATTAAGTTTAGGAGAAAACAATCAATTATCTACTCAGAAAATCTTTTAGGCAAATTCACGACGTTCATCCGATCCTCTGCAGACTCGGTGGGTGCGTTGGTGCGGACACATGTGAGTGCAGAGCCGTGAGGCCCTTTGGATGAGCCGCGGTCATCTTTTAGGTAAAAACACTTTTCTGTTTCCACTTGAGTGAATGCCGCCTGCTCCAGTGTGTGTGGAGAGGGGGGTGCACACATGCATGCATACGCGCACACACACTATGGACTGTAAATTAAAAAAAACCTTTTGAATGTCATCAATCTGATGGTCTCAAACATTGTGGATGTAACCACAATGATGTCACCCACTGGTTACATTTTGAAGCCTTAATTTTAGCATTTTATTCACTGACATGTTTGTTCTTTGGAGCCAGAAGTGATCCTATTTGCATGAGAGCGTGGAGTGCTAAGTTATCAGCCAATGCTAGTAGCAGGCTGCACCCATGGAGCAATAAAGTATCACAACTTCATTTACCATGAAGCATAAACCTCTTGGACGGTCCGTGCCACGTAGCAAGGCATTAGGTAATTCCACTAGAAATGCTCCAGTTCCAAATATCCGAGGTGGCTCTGAGAAGCTGCAGCCCACCTGTTTATCACAGCAGCCACACCCCTAAGACAGCAACTATCAATAGAGGCCAAATCCATAAAAGTACATTGTTTGGATTCAACCTCCCACCCCTAAATTTAATGGTCACAATTAAATGTCAAGCCCTGACCTATTCCAACATCAAACCTTTTGAATGTCATCAATCTGATGGTCTCAAACTCAAACCGGGCATCTGGTGCAGTTTTTAAAAAATGATATTTGTTATATGTCTTTGGTTTCCTGTGACAAATGACCTGCAACAAAGCAGCAAACGAAAACGTGCCCTTTCTGCACAGGCACACGTTGAACAGGTAAAATAGGTGCAGTTGTCGCTGCAATAAATAACTGAATTTACACTCTTACCAAAACGGCCGATGCACCGGCTTACTGAAAGGCTGGTCTGCACAGCACAGATAGTGTTTGTTGTCTTCTGTTGGCTACGGAGCCAAAGAGAAAAAAGGCAAACCAGCATTTTCCAAGTGAAAGCTGGTGGACCTTCAAAGAGCTTTTCTTTTTCCACAGGGACACAGTGTACCACACAAGCGATGATTATTTCCTGAGAAGTCATAAAGTAGAGTATTATCCACCGAATGGCAGCATCACCTTAAACAAAAAAAAAATAATGTGACTGTGCCCATTTAAAGGAGCTCTGTCATGGAAACTGTGAGGGAACTGGGATGGAAAGGACTGGGCCTGCCGGAGGAGCGAGAGTGGGCACACAGCAGGGTTAAAGGGTGTGTGTGTGTGTGTGTGTGTGTGTCGTTCCCATCGACAGCCAATCTATGCCCCGGCGCCCCACCCTTATGGGTTTTCTGTGACTAAAAAAGGTAAAAGGAGAATATAATGATATAAAGACATGATGACTTCATCCTGGCTCTGACCATTCAGCTCTTCAGCTGCTTCCAGACGCAGCGAGGCCAGAGGGAAGAAAAGAAAAGGAGGCTGAGAAAACAAGGGAGGGAGAGGAAGCGAGGGAAAAGCAGCGCGCTGGCACAAACGTGCGAAATAAAGGTTGGGTATTACGGCTCTGGAAGGAATACGCCATAAAGGCCCCGTTCACGGCCAGGCACCACAGGTGAAAATGTCGATTTCAGCTGGTTGCTTTTAACACCTCAGAGGCAGTTATTTAAAAAAAAAAAAAAAAAAAAAGTATTACTTTTGCACTGTGAAATCCTTCATCACAATTCTGCTGCAAAGACAACTTGTTTTCCACATCTGCAGAGAGGATAGTGTGTGCACAGCTGGAGAGTTAGTGAATAAGGGGAGTCGGGAAAAACTGAGGTCAGGGAGTTCATGAGCCTTTCAAACACGTATCTGTGTGTCTCCGTCAAACTAACAAACGCTTTCAAACGTTAACGGCTCGTAACTGTCCGGGGTTTGTACCACAGTGTGAATTTGCAGCTGCAACTCTGCACAAACTTAAATGAAACTAAAGCACCACAATATGCAGGAGTGCAGTAAACAGCAGTAAACAGTAAACCAGAGAACTAAATAACTGATTTATATTATTAAAATAGAATAATAAAGAAAATAAACACAGACATATAAAACATGTCTCAAGAGCCAGATTCAAGAACTGGGGATCAGACAGCCAAGCCCTCTGCCTTTAACCATCACCTGATCCACATCACCCATACTGTGGCTCAATGGTCCACAGCAGGGCTGGCCCATGTGGCTCATTCAGGCAGAGCTCAGACTGGCCCCACTGACTAAGGTCCAGACACCAGGGGCTCACCAGCCAGGCCCTCCCCCATGCCTGGCTCCAGGGTAGGGCCCGGGTAACCCCAATCCAGGCACTGTAACATGTTCCCTTGTTCCAGAGGTCATTATGAGTCACACTTAGTCCAGTCCCTCATCCAGGACCAATCTGCCTTGGGAGACCCTACCAGGGGTAAACTGACAGAGAAAATAGCTGCTGGCTTCAGCAGGAAACACAAACTCCTCTAACGTGATAAGGTGGCATTTCATGGAAGGATTCTGAGGGGTTCAGAGCAGAGCTGCTGCTCCTCCACATTGAAAGGAGCCAGTTGAGGTGACTGGGACTAAGATGATTCCTGGATGCCTCCCAGGTGAAGCGTTTTCGGCATGTTCAAATGGGAGGAGACCCCAGGGCAGAGCCAGCTGCCAGGCTCGGGATGCCTTGGTGTCCCCTCGGAAGATCTGGAGAAGGTGGCTGAAGAGAGGGAGGTCTGGGCTCCTCTGTTTAAACTGCCGCCCCCACAACCCAAACCCATATAAGTGGCCAAAAATGGATGTAACAAACACAGACACTCCCTTATTATTCCTTGTTATTCAGGTACACCGATGCTGTCATATATCGCACACCACCGTCTCCATCAAGCGCTGCAGAATCAGGATTCGCGATGCTGTCGTGATGGCAGGTAACACCTGCTGTTTCTCTGGATTTCAAAGGAAACTGCCAGTAACTAATTATTTTCAGTTTTTTTTAATTAACTGATTGTTAATTTTATCAAAATTCCAAAAATTATGAAGCACATTATACACTGACCTACTATAATGTCACACCTACTTGTTATCCAATCAACAGTCTACAATCACAACATGTGGAAACTGCAGAATACTCTCCTCTGCTGAGGACTTCCTCTTTGGGTTAATTCTTCTATTACTGATACTACACAATGATAGAAAGACCAGCGTGAGTGCAGTTCTATAAGCTCTGTTCATTGTTCTTTCCCGGTATAAAAGCCCTCTATGACCTGCTGAGTGTAAACAGAAGTCACATGTAGCCATGTGGACTGTGCGAGTTTTCTGTTCAAGTGGTGAAACACAGACCTGATTCAGGTAAAGCTGTTAAGGAGTCCTTGTTACAGCCAGAAAGGGCCAAAAGTTAGAGGGCAAGGGGGAGCGAGGCAGGGAGGAGGCAACCGGGAGAAGGTGAGGTGGAGTGAGTGAATGAGTGACGTGAAGGCTGAGAATGGAGAGGGTAAGAAGGGGGAGGTTATCTGAAAAGAGCAGAGATAAAAACACAGATATTTCTGAGGCCAAGCAGAAAAGGGGGATTTTGGGAAGGGAAATGGGAGACTGGGGGGATTCTGGAGAGGCGACAGAAAGATTGGGGAGGGGTCCAAGGAAAGAGCAGAGGTAAATAAAAAGAAGGGCAGAAAAACGGGGGAGGGCCGGAAAACAGCAGTTAATGACTCCGAGACTACTCTCGCTGGAGTTTCTAACGAGCTGCAATTACTCTGCAAACACACATTTGGAACTTCTATCAGTGCGAGGACCGCAGCTGCAATCACTACTTTCATTACACACTAATGTGACAGTTTCCCACTTAACTGCTGTGTGGATAAAATATGAAGTAAATAAAAGTCTCTTAAAACTCCAAAGAGTCCAGATAGATGTAAAATATTAATTTTACATTATTTTACATTCATGTGTGATCTGAGTGAAGCTTTGTAAAAACTGACTTAAAACCAGAAAACGTCTGCATCTTCGTGCACGTCCTGCAGACCCTCGTGGTAAAGTCACTTATGGATGAACCCCCTTTTCCCCACCAAGCGAAATCTCATTGCCAGATGTCTGAACAACGTTGAGATCTGGTTGAAAAGTGGAAGTTTAAAAGCTGTTTTTTTCACATCACTTTAAAGACAGCTAGAAAAAGACGTCCCTTTACGTCTGAACCAAACGGTGAAAGAGCTCCTCTTCCTCATCAGCTCCTCGGTAAACTCTTTAGACAACAGATTCAAACCCACCCGGTCAGCAGCACTAACCACCACACAACCACGCTAACCTAGCATGTGGCAACAATGCGGTTTGATTTGTCCGGAGGCATAGACATTAGGTTCACTGTGCCACATACAATGAGAGAAACATGACTTGCATGCATACATATCATAACATTACGACCACCTGCCTAATATTGTGTTGGTCCTCCTTTTGCTGCCTAAACAGCCCAGAGGGGCAAAACACCAGCTACTGGTAGATAGAGCAGAGACTGTAAGACCAGACTGACCAACCTGCGTAACCCCTGGATTGACTACAAGAAAACTTATGATTTCAAAGAGTACATCAGAAAGATGGCCACAACTGATCATGTGCTTAGTGAAGACCTGAGGCAGTAGAAAACCAAGAAAGAAGAGGAACCATCTGGGTGAAAAACTCACAATGGAACACCATCAGTCATGCATCGGCCTCCCCAGAGCCCAGACCTCAACATTATTGAAGCAGAACAGAACAAAAGGTGGCCAACATGCAAAGTAGAGCTTTGAATGTTCTTCAAGGAGCCTGGAGAACTGTTACTGAAGACTGCTTAAAGAAACTACAGGAAGCTGCCTCAGAGAGTTCGGGCTGTGTTGGAGAATAAAGGAGGTCACACCGAATATTGACTTTCAAGCTCGTTAGAACTTCACAAACTCTGTTTTTGCCGTATATACTGTTCGATGCATCTAGTTCTCATTTTCTCAAGACTTTTGGACACTATTATGCAATTACATATTACAAAATGCATCTGCTGCAACTTTTAACAAACTACAGCAGCTAACGACAGTTCAATGCCAACTAAATGTTCTCACTTCGCAGGTCTAAAAAAAAACCCCAGACTGGCCCTCTCAAAAGATAACACACACAGATACACAAAACCGCCAGCTCGAAAGTATCCATGTGTAACCACCGTACAGGGCTCCGCTTGCTTGCTTGCTTTGGTGCTTTGGAGTTTATGCGTTTGTGGAGCTTCACACAGCCCTTATTTTTTGTGTGTGTGCACGGCCTCGACGCAGTGGCACAGTCTATTTAAGAGGGCGACTGGCCCCTTGGCTCAATTTAGTTGTCATGTGCTACAGAGAAGAAATGTGGCACCTGACCTCAACATTGCAGCTCCGTGAACACATCTGCACCAGCACACGCGCACACAAGAGGACGAGCACGCGACTGTGCAGCTCAGCATCACTAATCATAAACCTGAAATCTGACCAGTAAAGTTCCCACCAAAAAAAAAAAAAACACTAACTGGGAAAAAATGGAAGAAAGATCAGGAGGAGCCACGGTGAGAGCGCGAGCCGGACAGCAGAACATGTGGCTGCGTTCACAGGAAAACTATGAACGGGTTTGTGTGCGTTTCCTCGTTCACACACAGTGGGACCATAAATAGTCGCTGCTATCAGCAGTGTGGGCATTCCAAGACACAGCAGTGTACTATCAACATGGAGGGCAGACCTGCCTCTTGGGTTTTCTCACACACTCTGAGGGACGGAGGAAGGGAGGGAGGGTCAAGGAAAGAAGGACAGTAGGAAAAAGTTTCCAGCTCAAACCGAACCTCTCTGTCGCTACATTAAAGACCTGAATGAATAGTGACACCGCTTATAACCATGTTTTTGTTACTCCAGCTATTTTTTACATTACTTATACAATCTGACATCACTGGAAATGTTTGCATACAGGCTAATTTGGCCATTAGTCAGCCTCTGCTTAGGCTGCATAAAGCTAAGGACCTGATTGGAAATATCATCTGAGGCTGTGGTCTCTCAGAACGAAGTGCTGCCGTCTGAAAACGTGGACAGCTGTGTCTGCTTCGAGTGCTCGAGTAGAGTAAAAGTGCTATAAAAGAACCAATCCATTTAATATGACATAAAAATAAATGAATTCACCTCCTTTAAATGCACGGATTTCAGCTCAGTGTGAGAGTCTTTACTGTTGTTATTTATGGTCATGCTAGTCTCTCCTTTCCCTGCTCTCACTGTGAGCTCACGCCCTCACGCGCACACACACAGACACACAAGCACTGCATGTGGACTGGAGCTGACAGCGACATGTTATCCTGTCAATGCAATAAAAGTTTCCCAACAAAATGTAAGTACAGTCAGAGCGAGAGACAGAAGCCAACAGAGGAAGTGCTCCTTAGAGTCGGTCCCAAAGTAATCACCTGCTCAGAGCTGCTGTAAATGTGTGTAGGATACAAATCGGTAAAACTAAGCATTAAGATGCAAGATTTCTCTTTCAAGTTCAAACTCTGATGATGCCAAACGGAGATACGGTCCATCGTGAAATTGGCACTGTGTGAAAAACAAGTATAAAAAGGGAGGGAGGTGCTGATGGTGCGTGGATAAAAGAGCTGAAAGATGATGAGAGGATTTAAAAGATGAGTGGAGCAAAAGCACCAACTGATAAAACCCAGTGAAGGTTGTTTCAAAGACGACAAACACAACGAAGAAGCACATAAAAACAAGGAGCCACAAGGAGACAGAGGAAAACAGAAAGACTGAGACGACACAAAGTTCACACACAAAGTGAAACACAAGCACAGAGAGTGCAGGGTGGGGTGTTTTTATAGAAGCCTGTAAGAGTTTTAAGGCGTTTTTTTTTTTACTAATGGTCCATTGAGAAGGCTCTGTTGTTTTAGCCCCATAAGTTTTTACTGTCTGGCTGCAATCTGACCTTGGCTGCTTCACGGAGAAGATTGTGACTGTCAGAGGCACGGCCAAACATCAACTGACTCCACTGGAAAAATACTATAAACAAGTCTCAAATATCATCTGTAACCCCCCTGCAGCCGACGCCTTCAGCCTGCTCCACTCGCTCAGATCATATACAGTAGTCCTGCGGTGCCTGCGTGACAGTGACATCCAAATCTAAACACAATGAAACGTCATCAAAATTTGCCCGTAATTTCATCAGTCTAACTGAAGTGAAGCACTCTAACCAGCAGTAAAATCTGAACAATGAATCGACCTCAAAGGAAGGCTTTTCCAAAACACGAAGTCTTTGACTTCCAATGTCTCGTTTTCTAACCAACTTTATATTCGCCTGTTTCACACCAGCCAGAATGGAGGGAGGATCGCTGTGAATGACACAAAGAGACGAGGTGACCTTTACAGCTTTATTCAGACATGCCAAGATACGGTACAGTGTGCCCTGTCATCTCAGCACCGGAACAATATCCAGCTAATTCAGCGAACACTGCTTTCTGGTGTAGCGCCCGTTCAGAAACAGTGTGACCC
Source organism: Pterophyllum scalare (assembly GCA_024447675.2). Classification (NCBI taxonomy): domain Eukaryota; kingdom Metazoa; phylum Chordata; class Actinopteri; order Cichliformes; family Cichlidae; genus Pterophyllum; species Pterophyllum scalare. Next base: position 25,846 of record JAMQGT020003449.1, read on the forward strand.
AGGGTGTTTTTTGTAGCAACAATACACACAGTAAACCAGCACAACAAAGCGACTTAAAAAGGGGGACAGGTATCTACACATCTCTGCCTCTGCTAAATTTATTATTTTTTATCTGTGGTGGGCATAAAAATGTATCTCCGTCGCTGATTTTAGTGCTGCATCTTAAAACAACATCAAAAACACTTTGCAGCGCTCACAATCCTGCAACAGTGTGACACTGCATACGGGGGTGGATGATCTCCTATGTGGACTTTTTCAGAGTCAAAGCTACCTCTAACTAAACAACAGAGAAATGAAAACATTTCAGAGTGTCTGATTTTAGAAAAAAATCCAACAAATATTCCCACTGAGTATCAACCACAGGGCTGGACATCTACATCAGCCAGGGCTGCTGTCTCACGTCCTGCAGTTAGAAAGCTTGGCTATGAAGGGTGTCTCTGAAGAAATGTTTATTGACTTTGCAAATGATGGTGGAGCTGCTGCAAAGGGCCGGTACAGAGAATCAGCCACGCTCCCGTGTGAAAAGATTAATCCTGACCTGACCGTCATTCACTGCATCTCTCACGTCAGAGCCTGTGGTCCAGCATGCTGTTTAATATCCCACAGTCATTTCTGCATATTTACTTACTGACAAAAAAATCCAACTACCGTAGTTGAATATTTATTCTTTCTTTAAACTGAGAGCATTTTGTGCTGTTGCATTTTGAAATTTTTTCATATTAGATATTGAAGCTAAATGGCACAGCAGGCCAAAGAGCGCTAAGTGGACGGGGGATTTGATTAAGTCACGGGTGCAGGGATCTAAAGACAAAAAGAGAATAAAAACAATGTAACGAGCCTGTTTATACTGTGTCACTGTTATGTTGTGTGAATTTAGGGCTGTGTGTCTGTGTTTGTGTGCCCCTGTCCCACACACAGAGTGGAGCAGGCAGCAGTGTCTGCAGGGGAAATGCTGAGAAACACTGCATCCAAGCAATGCCAAAACACGCCACTGCACTTAATCCACACCCCCAGCAGTGCACCACCACCTTTAAAGTGGTTCAGATGAACAGCTGTTGAGGTGGATGAAGAAGAGATGGATGGACAAACAGAAAACATGTGGTTCGGTTCAAAATATCGACCAATACTGCCCTAAAAACAATCCAGAAAAAGTAAAAAGATGCTTGAGGTCATCTGGAAATTGTGTCATCACATAGGTTTCTGCATCAGAGAGATAATAAGGCTTTAACTTGCTACACTGTAGCTTATATAGACATAAGCTATAATATTTAAGTTGGCTTATTTTCCAACTGTTACCCGTTTAAAACTTATGAGAAAAAAAAAACCACCTCAAAGGGTAAGAGCTATAAAGAAGCTTTAAAAAGTATTTAAAAAAACAACCATCTTTAGCTAGGCTCTTTAAACAGCCTGTGCACTGTGTGTTGGAAACCAGTAAAGGCCTGCGGTACCTGGTAGAGGAAGCGCTGGCTGAACTGGTGCATGGCACCCTGTAGCTGGCTGCGCTGGCTCTGCCACTGCTGGTGAGTTTCGCACAGACTCGGCCGTGGGCCTCTGCCACGTGGTGGTTCGGGTGTTGTGGTCCACATAGTAGAACCGGCCCCGCTGGTCCACTCGTTTCTCCCAGCTGCAAGGGGGACACAGAAAGGGTGAGTCGGAGCAGCGAGCGGGGTCGTGGCTTTCAACGAGATTTTTTTTATTAAGCACATCAAGTGTGGGCGGTTCCATCAAAAAGCTGCTGATAGTAACGGTGCTTATTTATAGAGGCAAGGAAAGAGAAACAGACAAGAAAAGGAAGGAAAACAGAGAGGAGGCAGACAGAGTAGGAGTCAGGAAAAGAGGGAAGAGTCATGTTTCTGATAGAAAACTGTTTAATGCTCCCATTTTAAGGATGTGAACATTATTCCAAATCCTCCAGTTTGCTTTAGATTAGTGCCAGTGTTCTATACGTCCTAAAAATCAACTGTGAGGGATGGATACTGAATCTAGCTGCATTATGTTTTACTATGTTATCACTTCAGCTGAGCCTAGACGCCAAACCCTTTAGTCACCTTAAACCGATGCCGGCCTTCGCGTACGATGAGGAAACACAACGGGACACGTCAGCTGTCTGAGTGACAGTAACCATGTGCTGCATGTGAGTACTCAGCTGTTTATGTATATAAGCCAATCTTCCTCTGAGACATGGGATCTGGACATGGACTGAGATACTGACAGACAAACACATGGAGGAAAACACACGAAACAAAGCCCCTCCCCCGACACACACAACCCCACCCCCGGCTCACCAGGACTCACTGCTGTTCTGCTGCTATTCTTGTATCTCTGACTTAAGTTCAACAGAATTTGGTAAAGAAAAAACAGCATCCACTTCCACAGGCTCCTAAAAACACTCCCTGAACAGTGTTTGACTTAAAAGAGCCACACACACACACACACACACAGACACACACAGATAGAAAATAAATGCAGACTCATGGAGATCAGGACCACACCTCCACTGTGGTTAAAATCCTACTTTTTTTAAACTTTCATATATTTGGAGCACAGCACACGGCTGATTGGAATCAGTACAATAAAGCAGTGTAGCACGCTCACACAAAATCAGTGACTGTGGAGCCACTGCCTTTCAGCTCGTCTTAAATCAGGAGCCACTGAGTCTCTAAACAGACTCAGGTTTGTTGCACTGAAGCCATTAATGCGAGCTCACATCCACTGTGCATTCAGGCTGCAGGAGGAGAACGGCATGGAAGATTTAGTTCACTAACCGAGGCTAACATGCAGTTTTATTAGATCCATGCATATTCATATAATACAGCATGTTAATCATTTTCGTTTGCTTTAGTATTTAAACTTTTCCTGCCAAGTACAAAAAGTTTAGACAGAGATTGAAGAAAATAAAATGTTTGTTAAAAAAAAAAAAGTTCTGGACTTGGTCGGGCCTCAAGAGAAACGCACTAAAAAAATTATACAATCTTATTTCAGGCTGAATAAAGTTGTTACATCAAGCAGACTTAATAACTGTGTAACATTAAGACTGATTATTTCCCCATTTTCTCATTCTGACAGGAAAAAGGGACAGTGCAAATACTTTTATAGGGCATGATAAAGGAACAGGCTCTCCAATTCAAACTAAAGAGCTGCTCTACCTCCAACAGTCATAATACTCTTTAAGGTTATTTTGCCTCTGTTTTTAATAAGTATTATTACATACAAGTATTCAGGGAGTCATTAATGGCCTGATCAAACAAACAGATCTGGGCTGAATACACAGTGGCACCTCTATAATATTTAATAACATTTATAGCCAAAGCCACTGGGGTCTCAATGTGCTGCTGATAGAGGATTTCATACGATATCAACGGGATGCAAACAGCCGTGATGCGGTTCATACGTGTAAACAGACAAACCAGGATGATCATGTGACAGCCACGGCAGAGAAATCTCCTCCTCAAGGACACTTCAGTAACTGCAAACACAGCCAGTTATTTGGTTGAGGGACAGCCTGTCTGACCACGACGCCTCTGAGCTTTCTTTAAAATGCGCACGAAAACGCTGTTCCCTCTCTGATATTAGCACCAGCTTGTTATTTACTGGAGCCAAGGAAAATCCCAGAGCCCACAGAGGCCCGTCTGAGTCTCCGCTTGGTTCGGCTATCTGTCTGTGACTGTACCAGCTATGGTACCATGTCATTAACTATCTACTCCATGCATTTCTTGGACCTCAGTACAGTCTCATCACCCTGTTCAGATCACACAGTACAGTGGTGATCTGTGTCAGCAAACACTCCCATCTTCCACCTCGGCTCGTGTTCACTAAATAAAACTCAGCAGTAAATATTAGAGACTCTGCAGGGTGGCTGGCCTCAGCCTTCGAGTTATCGTGAGGAGTGCAGACAGCCAGAGGAGCCGCTGCTCATTCATATTAAAAGGACGTAGCTGAGGTGGTTTGGGCCACCTAGACTAGACGCCTCCCTTTGGAAGTTTTTGGGCACGATCAAGTGGGAGGAGAATCTGAGGTGGACCCAGAACCCGCTGGAGAGGTTATATATCCCGTCGGGGCTGGGAAGGAAGTCTTCTTATCGACTGTTTCTCCATGTTCTGTTAACAGTTTTAGGTTTTAAAACACGGGAATTTACACCTCTAAGTGCATCTTTACCCGACAAACAGTGAATAGAGAAAAAGCACAGATTCAGGAGAGACGAGGTATTCTCACACCGGTTCCTGGTACAGGAACGAGAGTAAACTCCAAACTTTGAAAGCCGCAGGCCGGGCTGACGATAGCTCCAATCAGCTGCACTCTGGTTTGTTTAGCATCAGAGAAGAAAATGCCGTTGCTCAGTAACACAGCCACAGAACTGATTACCGCCTTGGGCTTTTTTAAGTTTTCAGACTGGCGGAAATCACTGCTACACTTCGGTTTGGTCGGACGGCTTTTCTCCTTAACCCTAACCATTTTAGTCAAGATGTAATCATTTGATGTTTTGAAACGCTATACTGGATATAAACAAAAGCTTTTCAGTTCAGTCTGTTTGGTCCAAAGAACTTTTTTAAAAACCGCTAACAAGAACAGCTTAATCCAAATACAGAGCATCAGCTTTACTGTGAGAGAGTGGCTGAGCTTGTGATGTGTTACTACTTACAAACCCTGCAGATGATATGATAAAGACCAGTGTGAGAAGCTCTCCTCAGTCTGGCTCCGGACTGCTTTCGTTCTTTAAAGAGCCCTGTTGCCCAACTACCCCAACCCCACCCCCCTCATCCTCTAAACAGTTCCTGGTGTGTACATCTGGAGCGTCAGCCCCATATCAGCTTGCTAATTGATCCTCTGAAGGGCCACGGCGGCCATCAGCCAGCACAGTGGTGGATGGAAGTACATGTGGCACGAAGAAAGGACTTTTGTTCTCTGGGCCCCCATGTTCTCGTTCCGTGTATGGAAAATCTGAGATGGGAGTGAAGGTTTTCGGGGTGGGTGGGTGCGGGGGGTGTCAACCTTTTCCTAAAAACAGCCTCTCTTTCTCTCTGTCACCCAGTCAAACGCTCTGAAAATCAATCAATACTCACTCCAAGTAAAAATGTCATAAAAGAGCTGAACTTTGGCAGGAACGCGGTACTCCAAGAGAGGGAGAAACGGTGTTCTCATTACGAAGGCTCAGCACACAAACAGTACAATCAAACTGCAGGATTAAGGCACAGTTACAGGGCACTATGCCAGAGAATATATATATATATATATATATATATATATATATATATATATATATATATATATATATATATATATATATATATATATATATATATATATATATAAATGAAATTATTGTGGTTGAATTCACTTCGGTGGAACTGCTACAATCAGAGCTCTCGAGGGTCACGACGCCCCTCCCACTCATTCCAACAGGAAGCCGTCAACATTAGGAGGCTGTCAGCTGATGTACTTCATCTGAGCCTCCAAGACAGTAAAAGCATCTCTCCTTTCCTTCTGCCCCACAGCACCTTTGCTTGCTCTTCCACCGCCGACTCACACACTCCACCGTTGTTGCGTTAAATTTAGTCGTAATAAACTCTGTTCTTTCCGGCCAGTTTTGCAACAGGTTTTATTTTTCTCTGGTGAAAGATTTTTGTTGTTGATCATACGCAGTTATACGCATTATAGTAGTATGAGCATAAATCATTGTGGCACAGGCTGCTTGAAATCAAGTCCAGTTTGAACTTTGATACAAACTGTCTAAAAAGCAGGCACGAGTTGTTGGGTACGGGGCACGGCAATCAAACACTGCCTTTTATGTCCACCTATGCTGACGTGCGTGTCTCCTGGAACAGAAACAGTAGAGCGTGAGTTCAGCCTGGAACAGCGCTCCCCTTGTTGATCTTCGGTGGGGGTTTTTTGTCTTTGTGCAGAACTCTGCTGCTGTTCCTTTTCCTGATCAAGCCAACTTTTTACACAATCAGCCCTCAACCTACGCAAAGCACCATTACCACTCGGCAAGGAACACACACAAGTGCGTCTCTGTATCTGCTGTAATTAGAATAATCCTCGTCTTTGCGTAGCCAAATGGACACAAGCGTAGGCCCATCATTAATCTGGCATGCAGCTTTCTAAGTTGGCCAAAGATAAAATGTTCTACCTGATCTCAGTTTTACTTCAACTACCTGTAACAGCTAACCTCATTTTTAAAGATCTGTAATGACCAGCTGATTTCATTAGCATTGGGGTAACTTTGTGTAACCCTAAACAAGCAGCGCACTGATGGAGAAAACACATTTAAAAGTGTAACGGGCTGTACCCCGGTGGCAGTGGTCGCTCCCACGTTGTGGTTTTGGTGTTGTGGTCGACGTAGTACACTCTGCCATGAGGCAACACCCTCTGCTCCCAGCTGCACAAAGACACAAGCACACACAAATATTCATTCACTATTACACTGAGTACATTCCAGCAACAAGATATCCATTTTCTTAGACTGCCACATAGAACTGGGGCTGTTTTCACATTAGGAAGGGAGGGTCCCATAATGAGCCTCGGGGAAACGCGAGGCTTCTAAATGTATCTTACTCACCTGAAACCATTCACACACTTCAGTTGTTTAGAGGTAACTCTTCTCAGTTCTCTTCAGAACGAGTTAGTCTCAGGTAGTTTATTTCATAAATATTAATACACAAATAAAATCTTGGACGACCTGAGTGGAGTCAGAGAAATAAAGACACAAATGAACTGCACAGGTTTTTTTCATTCACACCACAAATGTTTTATGATGAGATGAGCGAGCCGAGACGCTCACACCATGTAATAAAGTAGTTCCACATACGCCGCATCATACAGATCATTCACATCTACCACTGTAAGACACACGACTCACTGTTGTACTGGACACACAGTTACAATCATTTCTTCTCATTCTGAGCGTCTTCATCTTATAACTAATGATAATTCCCCACTTTCTGACTGGAACTGCACATATACACCACACAGTTTCTTATTAGGCTATTGGAATATTTGACAGGGTTCTGACTTTCAGAGGTAAATATGATGCTGGCAGTAAAACCATCAAAACAAGTTAAGAAGCAGTAGGTGTAGTAAGCTACAAGAAGTAGACTTCATTTTGTTACAGGATAAGGAATGAAAAGGAAATTAAATGTTTTAGTATGGGAGGATTCTCAGCTTTCTCACAATTAAATGCCTATGACTCATTCACAGTTCACAATGAAAACTCCATGCCTTCTCCTGCCTCCATCCCTGTCAAGATTCCCAAGCTGCAGCATGTACTGGGAAACCGATTATTAATCGCGGTTTACTTTTAATATTTAATGGGCTAAGACCTCGCAATCACACGGAAGAGGATTAGTGCCACTGAAAAACATTTTTATTTTCTTGGTCATGACTTTATTTTTCAGAATTCTTAATTCATAATTCATAATTCTTCCAGCCATCCATTTTCACTGAACCAAAGCAGGGTTGCAGCGGGGGGTACACCTGTACAGGTCACCAGCTTGTTGCAGGGCTGACACAGAGAGAGACAGAATCACCAGGTGACCTAACCCCACTAACTGCACATCCGGTGGAGGAGAGTGTGTGTGTGTGTGTGTGTGTGTGTGTGTGTGTGTGTGTGTGTGTGTGTGTCGTGTGTGAGACATAATACACACATTCCTGTTTTCTTCCTCAGAAGAATAAGGCTTTCAATTTTATTTTATAAATCTCATTTTTAAACTTTTATGACACGTACGCACTATTTTAGCTCCTTATTCCTCGGCTAATAAAGCTCTTTGGATAAAGTTTTGCATTGAGCGGCTTAGACAATAAATATTTCTCTCAGTATTTTTGTTATAGTTTATACTTTGCTGCTCAAACTGCAGGCTGATGGTGAGACACACTGGCTCTTACCCTGCCGGGAGTGAGTCTGTGGCGGACTCTGTGGTGCTGTTGCTGGCCTGCTCTGTGCTGGAGCTGGTGTTGGAATTGGGCTCCGCCGAGGCAACTGGAGCCAGGGCGTCCTGCTGACCAGGAGAGGGGCTACTGCCACTGCTGCTGGCAGCTGGAGACCGGCCCGAAGGAGAAGATGGAGGGGGCGTGTGTCGGGAAACACTCCCACGACTGTTTTCCAGGCCGTTAGAGGTCAACTCAACCTTATCTGAGAGGAGATACAGAGGGCAAGAAGCATGACACGAGCTGGGAAGATTACCTGATGCATTTTTACAGTCAAATAAGGAACTGCAATTTAAGAACGAGTTGGCTGCTGGTTGCACAAGAGCTGGTGCCGAACCAAAGAAGACAAACACTGAGGAAACACAGGCATTTTTTATCCCCAGTCCAATGCAAATGCAACTGGACAACTGATTTAAAGGTGTTTCACAAACAAGTGTGACCTATGACTTCACCATTTCTTCATCACTTCAGCAGATTGGAGTCTGTACGTGATTTCAAGTTTGACATTTACATTTCAAAGGTGTTTCAATGAACACCAGCCTGGACCAGCCTCAGGCAGCAAAATCAATTCAAAATCCAAAAATTTGACTGAATTTGTGCTCTGATAATAGGGAAGTGTATATAAAAAATGGATGTAATTCCTCAATAGTTAAAGTTGTGTGTTTGTTTTTTTGTTTGGTTTTTTTTTGGAAGGGGGAGGTATTTTTACTTTGGGGCCTTTATTTGAGGGTACGAGTAAGGGGAAGAACATGCAAGAAGTAGCCAGGGGTGGACTCAAACCCAGGCTCCTGCAGTAGACTTTGGGCACATGGTCACCTTCTCATGCCGGGATGCTGATTAAAGAAATATTTTTGTGCTGATTAAAGAAATATTTTTGTTCAATCCCTTTGAAAACTGTCTTACTTTCCAAACATATCCAGAAGTTTCATATGACATATTTAGGAGTCTGTGTTGATTCAAAGAGAAGACAATTTGGGGTCTGCAGAGATTATCTTTCACTGTGAGCTCATCTCCTCATAACTTTATCTAAAAGATCAACAGTGTAATGAAATGGTGGAAGCTGTGAAGAAATCCCATCGTTTCCTTCAGATTTCAGCTCGGTCTGACCCAAAGTCTAAAAGCTCTATGATGTGTAACAAAGTATCAAATACATTTATGAAGCAGCAAACTCTTATTTCACATTTTCCACTGAAAAACAAAACAAACAAAAAAACTGATGCTGATTCGATTTCTGTCAGTAAGCTGGTGAAATATTATTTTATCCCCTCTAGTGTAGCTCTTTTTGTAGAAGTCCATTTTTGCTCCCCTTTAAAGTGCTGTAGTGTAACCACATATACGTAAACACCCTGTTTGACCCAACACAGCGGTGAGGTCAGGAGACTTTTATACCTGCGCTGAGGGCCGAGGACCGCCGGCGAGCGCCGGGTCCGGGACTCTGCTCCTCACTCAGGTCCCCATTTGTCAGAGAGCTCCCTCTGGAGCCCCCCGGGGACTCACCCTGCGAGGCCCCCATCGAGTGCCTGTTGCTCCTGAAAACGGAGAGAAAGGGAAGGCAAACAAAAGAGTGGAGAAAGGAGAGGTGAGGAGGTATGAAAAAAACCAACACTCGCACTTACTATATTTAAGGACTTTTGTTCACCTTTTCCTCTTGTATATCCTTTGTTTTGACGACTCGTGATTCACCCTATTGTTGTCCCTGACTCCACACACAGAGGTATCAGCTACTTTTCCTCTCTGAACACCATCATATTTTCCTAATGCTAAATATAACTTTGCTTTTCTGACAAGAACTTTCATACAAAGAAAAACACGTTGCCCCCCCCCCAGGATTGAGGAATGCTGGGGCTGAGCCTGGACAGCAATGGCTTGAAGACCGGATTCTGGGTTCAGCGGTTTACGCGGCACAACGAGGAAAAGAAGCGTGTTTGTATGTTTTTATGAATGTGTTGGTGCAATAAGAAGAGCGCAAGCATCCTCTCCTCGTGTCTGTTGGTGGCATCTGTTCATCCACAGTATGGAGATGTTGACTGCCTCTCCATGACAGCAGCGGTTTCAGCTCTTGGCTGAACTGCGCTTAATGCCCCCCTACAGTGTTTGGAGGGAAATACCATCTGAGCCCACGCACTCCCGCAGCAAAGCTTGGAAATAAATGCAGCTCGCTCCTCTATTTATTATCCCGCTACCATTGCAGCCAGTGTCCGAAACCACACTCGGGGAGAACAACATGCTGGCACTCTGCGTAAGTGCTTCAGTTGACCGTGCTGGCAACGGCTTCCTCCACTCGATCCTTTTCTTCTAGTTTCTCATTTATTTTGATTGCAATTATGCCTGGGGTTTATGACTTTCATAAACAGTCTTTTAGAAACAGGTTACGCAAGTTTAGCATTGTGTTATCATTGTTCTTACTGTACCACAACGTCTGCAGACTTCTGAAACCAGCAGGATAAAGAGGCTTTTGATTTTGATGCCTGAAAAGCATTTTCTGTTTGTTAGGCCATGAAGGATCCCAACCCCCTTTTAAAAAAAAAATCAGAGCCCTCAGTAAATGAAAATTAAGACTGAATAACATTGAAATCATGGCTTTCACTATTACTTTGGCAGGCAACAATCTTCACAGCACACTATCTTTGCCACATATGCCAGAAAAGTGAATCTCTGTGGATTTTTCCATCAAACTGAGGCCACAGCATTCACCACCTCACTTCCTAGTTGCCTGTGTGACTCCTTCCATCACCCAGGCACTGGGTGGTGGTCCTGCTTAGACCTTTTTAGTGTTCGCTTTGCTTTTAAATCAGCCCATCAGGTTTGTCACTATACTGGATTTTTACTACATTATTATTATTATTATTATTACTATTATTATTATTATCATGCTCCAAATGAAAATCACAACAATGATATTATCCCGATATCTAAAGAAAATCTGGAAAACAATAATAATTTTACCGCTAGTAAATCTAATGTTTAACTGCTTATCGTGTGTTTCATCCATTTACTGGCAAACTACAGTTACAATATGAACGTATGGAGGAGGTGAGAGGCTCTAATTTCAGCCTTAGGGCTTTCTGTATGATCCACAGGACCTCTGATGAAAGCTGGCCATAGTTTATGTGCCTATTTCTGCATATCTTATTATAATTTCTTCTTGCCCTGATAAAATTATGTTTAAGTGACAAATAAAAAAAGGTTTGTACTCTTGCCAGCAATATGATGTAGTCAGTAACATTACAAA
>JAMQGT020003451.1:0-157431 GCA_024447675.2 Pterophyllum scalare
GGTTATTGTCCTATTTACTTGGTTCAGTTATTGCTGCCATCCATTAAGTCCCATTTATGAAATATGTCTCTACATCTGGTTTTTGATCTTAAAGCATCTTAAGCACATGCTTGGTGTTCTTACTGGCTTTTACCCTCACTGTTACCTCTCTGGACTTTTCTCTGCCTTTTCAGGGCTGTCAGCACTTTACGAGGGTGCCGAACTGTGCGGCCTCTACGCAGAGGAGAAACTGTATCTGGACGACGCCAAGCACAGAGCCTTCCTCACATTGAACGAGCAAGGAGTGGAGGCCGGCGCCATCACCAGCATGTCGTTCTCTCGCTCCTCCCTTCCTTCTCTGCCCTACGGCCTTTCATCATGCTGCTGTGGAGTGACCACACCAATGTGCCACTCTTTATTGGCAGGGTGACCGAGCTGTGAGAGGAGAACGTTACATAGGAGGTGTGCTGGAAATGTCAGGCAATGTTTAACAAAGGCTGCTTTGCTGCTGTATGTGAAGTAGTCTTAAAGTAATTTCTTTTCTTTTTTTTGTCTGAAAGTTAAGTTGGTTTCTTTAGATGCAATGTTTTTAACTCAGAATCAATGTTGCTTCAAGTAGCCTAGTTATAAGCAGTGACTTAAAAACACAAACATATACAGGCCTGGATGTGAATTATCTTCCAAGATGATGATAAATAAACACATATCTACACAACACATGTGATGTCTATCTTATGTTCTTGAGGACATGTTCAAAGGAGGACAGACGACCACTGATACAGCTTTGATTTATTTTGGAAGTAGTTACACAAACCCACCACAGGATGGCAGCCATACTGGGTGATTGACATTGACAGTGACTACACAGGGACTGCAACAGTGATATTCCCATCTCATTCCCTTCTCAGCCCTCCTGCATCGTCACCACTGATAATAATTTAAGGAAGACGAGTGTCAAAATCCGCGACAGTAAAGGTTTTTGTTTCATTAAAGCGAGCGCTTGCTTGGAAAAGCAAAGCAACTGAGCAAAAGATACCCTGAATCGTCGTATTCACAAACAAATACACAGATGGCGAGGAGGCTGAATGCATGGCACATCGGCATTCAGAATGATCAGCTAAGGTTGCACTCTATTATACAAGCTGATGGGGATTGCTGAACATGCAGCTGTACTGCAGATTGAAATAATTACATAAGCAAAGCGGGGTCAATAGACAAGAGTCCAAAAATTCAGTGACTGTAAACAAAACTAACAGATCCAGAGACAGAAACAAATAACCACCCAGCCAGAAATGTGAACTCTGATCACTGTCAACCAGAAGTGTATCCTTAATGCCTGGATAATATGATAGTGTTGTTTTGGTTTGATTATCTCACTGCTGATGTGCTGGGAGTCTCATATGCATAGACAGAGTGCAGAACAAACCCACCATCCTTTCCCAACTCTCGCTGATGTTATTTAAGATCTAAATGAAAACATGTTTAAGCCTACACACTTTTTTTTTTTTTTTTATTGTCCAAGCCCTTTATTCTTATCCTAATCCACCATTGGAGGATCTACTCTTTTTTTTTTTTTTTTGTAGTCAGCAATCAGACATTCACAAGGTTATCAAAGGACACCAAGAATATGAGCAGCCAGATCGATTGAACAGTTAGAAAACTCCCGGAGGCCACTGACCGACTGTGCATGTGCTTTTGTGAACAAGTGTATGGCCAGAGCTATTGTGACAGATGAACCAGGGGAGGACATTTGATATCCTGGCAAGCATGTAGGTAAATTTTATATGTCATGAAAATGCTGAAATGTACTTAAAGATGCACAACATGCACACAGCTTCACAAAAATCTAACCTTATATAATGTGTTGGATCAGTGAGTATCCACTGACCCTGACGGGTGTGATTTCTCTTTACTCTGTGAGGTTAAATCATAGGGGGCTCTGGTACCAAAAGCAAAGTTTTATCTGAGCATGAAATCCTGTGTTTAGACATGGACAATATCCTCTCAGTGATCTAGAGTGTTGTGCCACACTAGACCTGATAGTTAATCGGTCAGAAGTAACAGGACAAACAGAACTCCTAACAAAGCAACAACCCCCCCTGATGGTCGATCTCCACTCTTTTCTTTAGAGACTCTTGAGTGTCTGAGGATGTGTAAACGTGAGCTAGGGAGGTTTTTCAAGCAGCGGGCAGCTCCATTTATATAAATCGGACAACTGAACTCATCAAATTCCTGTATTTTAAAATTTAAAATGTGTGACACTGAACCGATGAAAGAACATGTTGCATAATTTATTGTTTCTGTTGGAGCAAAATTACAGTCACTGAGGTAAACTCTCTTGAATCCAGGTGAAATTTGGCTAATAATGTTGCAATAAAGAACAAGTTACTCCGAAAGCAATATCCGTTTTGCATGCTGTGGACACAGCTCTGGGCTTTCATCAGACAGGAGCAGTCAAAGGTTACATATCAAGGCATTTGCCTTTCTTAAAGTTGCTCTTTTGGTTTCCTGGCTGTGGCAGAGAGAGAGAGATGGCAAACACCTGGCACAGGTGGCCAGGAGCGCTCACACCACTGAGGCCTTTGGTGGTAGCAGAGGTTTTCTCTCATGCACGCATTTCTTTTTAATACTTCTTCATATCTCTGTGCATCGGCATTTGGGTGGAGACATTTTGAATGGGGCATGACGGGCATACAGATTAACAGATGCTGCACAGACAGAAAATGCAGGCACTCATACTCTCATAGCCCTCGCGCACACACACACACACACACAAATGCACGCACACGCACACACACACACATATGCCGACACATTACTGTCTCATGTGAAGGTGGATAAAATACCATCACTAAAAGACAATGAAAATACATAAAAACAAGAACAATGAAAAGGTAGAAATCCACCAAATGGATCTATTTGTGCTTTATAATATGGTGTGTCGTTTTGCATTAGATAGACAACCACTTAGAGACTTCTCACGACAACCATCCTGTCATAACATCCCTCCTGCAACTATGTACCACTTAATGAGTCACAAGGGTGCACATACTGTTGGGCACTTTCACTGAATGAATTTTGAGTACATTAGTCTCAAATCTGGTCATTATGCAAAAATTTGAATGAATATGAGCAACTTCTACAATACAGTCTAACGCACAATTTAGTGAGATTTGTTTCATTACGTCAACACTTTAATGAGGACATTGTCACAATTTGGTTTACTTTGAAAAAAAAAGTATTCAGATTACACCTTATTACCATCACTAATATTAGTATGAATATCATATACTAATACTCTGCGCCGTATTTATGGGCAATATGAGACAGATTTTCAACATTATTGTTATTGCATGTTTTATCCTTTGTTCTTATTTCGTCCTTACTCGCACTCTGTTATCAGCCATCGTTCAGTGAGACATGAATGTGTGATGTGTGTGTGTGTGTGTGTGTGTGTGTGTGTGTGTGTGTGTGGCAGGTGTGCGTTTGTATCATGAATGTATTGTATAATCTAGTCCGGTTTGTCACTGCTCGGGGCTCCTTGCTGCGTGAGCGTATGCCAGTACTCGACTTTCTTCCCTTTGTTTTTGAGACACTCGAACCAGTGTCTGAGTCTCTGTCCACTCGCATTGATGCCCAACTCCACTCCTCCTGCAAACACAGAGGGAGAAGCAGAGAAAACAGAGAAGAGTCGAAAGGTGAGGAAACTGTTGGTGAGAACGATGGGTGATGAAGGAGACAACAGGGAGGAGATGAAGATGACTAATGAGAACCCAAACAACAAAAAAGTTTGCTATTTTATATATATATATATATATATATATATATATATATATATATATATATATATATATATATATATATATATATATATATATATATATATGTATGTTTTTTTCCATTGTTATTTTTTATCAAAGATTTATGATAATTTTAATATACCTTTGAGGAGTTCAGAATGGAAATACTGAACTCATAAATTGGAGTGGATGTGTAGAGCGGAATAAAATCAAATTGATGCCAATACCTCAAAATTACACATTATTAGACGGTATGGTCAAAAAAATTAATTGACGCTGCCTTCATAAAGCAAAAATAAATAAATAAAATAAAATTTAAAAAAATGCCTGATTTAAATTTTGCTCCTTTCTGCTTCTAGGTCTTCTCCTTGTGAAGTGCTGTCAGCATTATGGCACATCTGCTATGCTTGGACTGCTCCCTGGAAGTTCCAAACATGACAGGAGTTAATTGTCCAGATTTAACAGTCATTATTGGAGGAGCCTGCAGAATCCAAGTATGAAGAACGGGCTGAGAAGCAGGATCATATGCTCCTAGTTTTACCAACCTTTACAGGGTGTGCCCCGGAAGTTGTGCTGGGACACAATTCCTGTCCCAAGATAATCGAGGAAGAACTGTCACCGCTCACAAATTGAACTATGGTGCTTGCCGTCATGCCATTATCCACCAGCCAGTGCTGGGTATCAATAAAAATGCTTTTGTTTCCCTACACACTTCCCTTATCAACTGATTTTAATTTGTGTGCAGGGAGGAGGAACATAGTGGAGCAGACTACAACTTTTGAGAGGTGGTGATATGGACACTCTTACTCTTATGTTTATTGCATAAAAGGACAAGAGCCTGATAGTAAAGTGCAAACTGCACCCAGGACAGAAACAGCTACCCACTGCTCCTGACAGGACATTGGCTCATTGCAAGCATTTGCACAGACAGCACGCTAACACCAAGTAAAAGCGGCTATGAGCAGTCATGCTTGCAGCCTTCATTTCTTCTAGTGCCCGTTTACAGATAAGAACCACTATGCTGATCAATGTGGAGAGCTCTTTGGGCTCATTTTGAGCCTTGCTGTTGGCTTTGTACTCATGTTTAATTGGTGTCCTCATTAGGATAGGAATCTCTGTCTGTGTGTAGAAGGTATAATGCATCTTATGCCATGTTACTGAGTAATGGAAGAGTAATGTAATGAGTGAGTAGTTCAAAAAAATACTTCTCCAGGGAGTAATTATGTAACACAGTGCAAGTAACATGTAATACCTTTTTCTGACTAACAACCCAACATGACCACCAGCACGGCCACATCACCACAATTGTCACTCACCTCCCACTGTAGCCCCCAGATACAACTCTGAAATTTTATCTCCAAAATCAAATTAGAATTTAGAGAATCATAATTTTTATGCAATGAAGGAGACCAGAGTCCAGCTCCCAGGGAGCAATGCAAATTCAGTAGGAGTGTAGAAATGCTCAGGGCACTCCATGAGATGACATTGAAGAAGACAGCAACAAAATTGAACTCAGGTTTTTTTTTCTTTCTTTGAATAGGCAGAGTTGCAAAACTTTTTGATCACACTTTGTACTTGCAGAAAGTAAATCTCCATCACCGGTGGCATCAAGCAACAACAATAAGGGGAAATTTTTTTTTTTTGCTTTATTGTTAAAATGTAACATTTAATAATATGTAATTAAGATAAGCCAATGATGCACCATATATAAAATTCATGTCAATGTATTTATTTAACTGCTATACTGTCATGGGAGCAAGGAAGGAAGTCAGTAGGCTCTCGTGACTAATTCCCACCTGGGAGAGAGAAAGAGAAATTTTAAGGTAGCTGGAAAATAACAATAAACTGAAAATTTTGATGAATGATTTATTAAAAGAACACTGGGACTGGATATGCCGGGTACTGGGAACATATATGGGGAGAAACAAATAATTCAAGTGAGATAAAGGAGCCACTGGCGGCGAGGCAAACACACGATAAAGACGCAGGCAGCTGTCACGCTGAGGATACAAAGCCTTTTCCTCAGCTGTGATTGCTCAGATAATAGAGCATAAAGTTTTAAACGCAGTATTCTGACAACCCTGACTTCTAAAAACATGCCTAACGACGCCGTGGAAATTGACAGCTGCGAGCAAACAAGGCTGAATTTTTGATCTACAAGCTTTTCAGCGCTCGGCACTGAACGCTGCCTGAGACGCTGCTGCTGGGAGGAGAGGAGCAGTGTTTTGTAGCCTCGATCCTCCCTCGCTTTCCTCTCACACAGCCATGCAACATGTAGAGCAGGTCTAAACCTGTTGACAGAGTTTCGATACGATAATCACACACAACACTTTGTCACTTTCACTGCACGCCCCCGCAGCACTCCCACCATCTCCGAACAGAGATCGATGGAGTGTTCCCTGGGCCCGCCGGCTGCTAGTGACAAACGAATGGCCAGCCATCCTGACACTCACTGGGGGACAGAAGAAGGATGAGGAACTGGAGCCGGGGGGAGATGACGTGGCTGACGCACAGGCTGGAGAGCAGGTGTGTGCCAGCATTCACACAGTTTTAACCCCGTTCTCTGCTCACTTATTTTTACACAAACTCCCCTCCGCTGCAGATCTGTCTCATTAAACCCCACCAGTAGATGAGTAACTGCTTGTGGTGAACCAAGCATTTAGCAGAGCCATAGATTGGAAAGAATCAATATCAGTCAAAGAAAGTTCTTGCTGAAACATTCAACAGCATCTGAATTTCTCTCTTCACACAACTTTCCTTTTGGGAGGGGCCGTGTCAAAGTGTTTTTGGGCCATGAGAGCAACAGTTGTACACACGCCAACCTTTTAATGTGCATTCACTCAAAGACCCTCTCAAATTTCTCACAGGACTGTTCCCCTGACACATGGAGAAGGTGAGCACCAGTTGGTGAAGGCAATGCTTAAAAAGAAGAAACTCTTGAGACTTGATGTGTGATGCTTCACTTACTCAAAGCAAAGCAAAAAGACTTAGCTTTGACTTTAGATTTTAAGCAAAACACTCAAGTAAGTGTAAGGCTCATGCTTGAGCCCATGAATTTAGGCAACCTGGTCTCATCTATATACATTCAAAACTTGCCACTACCACAGCTTTATGTGGAACCTGTTAAAATGAAATACAAAGACAGACCTAAGGGATGCACAGATGACTTTAAAGGAGACTTTTTACTTGCCCTTAGATCTTGAACTGAAACTTGATTTGACAAGGCATTTAACCCAAACCTTTTTGTTTTTTTGTCCTCTGTGGTGACAGTCCAATAACTGGATTGTTAGCTTTCTGTCTGTGCTCTTGAGGTGTCTTTGCATTTCAGTAACCATAAAGTCTCTTGAGATGAGTACTGCTGTGATTTGGCATTATAAATAAAACTGATTGAACTGAATTAGAGATATCTGACTTGGATCACAGTCCCACTGCTCTGGGACTACTCTGTTGACCTTTTTATCAACTCTTTATCTGCTCTTTTGGCTTGAGACTTGACTTTGAAGGGAACAGATTGGAAAGGGCTCAGAGGTTTAAAATTGGCTCATGGTGAACATGAAATTTCTCATCTTTCCTATCATCTTGTTGCTCTCTCAGATTATCCATTTGATGCATTGCCTGAGTTCTCTCACCTCTCACTGTCTGAGATCCTCAACATATTCTGCTTAGCCAGTTAGCCTGCTTGTTACTGGTAGCTCTTACTGACAACCGCTGCACTGGGACTGTGCTCGCTCGACCTCTTTATCAACTCCTTTTCTTCATCTTTTTTTTTTGTTTCAGTACATTTTTCTCTCAGTCTCAATTAACACAACGGGCAGGCTGCTGTAGCTAAACCTGTAATGATAATGGCCAGGGGAATATTTGTTATCTGAGGCTGTGTGTGGACTGATGGCCTTTTCTCCCAGCAGGGCTAGTAAGTTATTGGGCTTATCTAAACAGCAGGTGCCCCCCCCCCTCCCGACAAACACACACCCAGCCCACCACCTCACACACCCACACATGTGTGCACACTCACATTGGACAAAATAAAATGCTTTGATCTGAAGGCCTTCAAGCTCACAGGGTGGTAATCCATTCTCACTGTGCCTCCCTACCACTTCTCCATCTCTCCTTAAGCTCCCATGTGTTCCATTGCCATGATATATACACCAGGCCATGCCAAAGCAGTTTAGCAGTCTGATGAAGCTGCAGCCATCTGATGTGCCAAGTCTATGAAGGAAGTGGATCCAGAGAAAATCGCCTTCCTTTTTGAATTCTCCCATTTCCTGTTCCACTCAAACTCTTCTTTGCTCACTCAGTCGTTCTCCTCAAGCCTCATAATTACTCCTCATCTCTCCAGGTTTTTTTTTAACTCCTCTCTCTACACATGCTCAGCCTGAGTTTTTTAATCTTTATGCAACTGCTCCGCTTTCATTTAAACAGCCTGCTGCAGTCATATTCTTTACTTCACTGCTTTCCTCTCCACTCCTCCCCTCCACACTACAGTGTTTCTTAGCCTACCTATGAAGTCGTTGCTCATTCCCAAGTCATAGTCCCACACAGTGATCTCCAGGGTTTTCTTTGCCAGCTGGTCCAAGGATACTTCATATGAAAACTCCTGTGCAGGTGGTGTACACAAGAGCATATTTATATCAATGATTCATAAAAACATGATTGAAAGGAACTGAATTCCTAATTCAGTGCATGCCCTGTGATAACGATGATGCTGAGAGTGAATGCAGGTTAAAGTCACTTTACAGTATGCTTAATTGCCATGTTTTACATTGCAGATCATTTGGAGCTCAGTAGAGAAATCCAAGAAGCTGCTAGCTGCAGTGTGATTATTTGCTGAGAAGGAGTCAAATTGTACCTCATTGAATTCAGGATTGAGAGTCTTTTTCTTCACGGAAGTCTTGTATTTGGACTTTTTCCCCATATCTGGCTGTAGAACACTGAGAAAGAGAGAGAAACAAGATAAAGACATGAATTCAGTGTGATCTTGTGAACTTTTTAGGGAACATGCTCTATAGCCTCAGGATAACAGCTTGTCAAGGACTCAACAAAAATCCTGAAACAGCCGGCGGTCGGTGCACTATCTTGGAGAACGACAGATTCTTCTTATGCCTATATATCTTTTTTTTTTTTTTTTTTTTTTAGTATTTAGCTCATTTTTGCTTAGTGTTGCTGACAAAAAAATGGAAATAATCAAACACGTGTGTATGTAGCACGTCTGTGCAATATAAAGCATTGAGTATAGAAAGTGGCTGAAAAATGTAGAGCACAGCAACGACTGGTGACAGATGGTAAACTGGTCATCTTGCACTATCAGCTCTGAACAGATCGACCAACAATAAATGTAGTGATCTAAGAGCAGCAAGGAAGAATACAGGTTTGTACAACAGAGATCCTTAAACTCCTGTCAGGGAACTTCAGGGCCGGAACTTCATTATTTCTGCGATCAAAGCAATTAATCCACGACTCTTTTTTTTAATCCCTTGCCCCGCTGTGACAGTGAAGCTTGCTGAATAGCAGAAACAAAAGGGAGCATGAAAGTTTGCAAAATGCCTTTATGAGATAATTGTAACCCAGAAGTCTTTTGAACAATGGCAGGGACAGAGAGCGGGTGAAAGAGAAAGAGGAGAACCGTGGAGCATAGCAAGATCCCAATCGTGCTGATGTTGGAGGAGTATACGCTCCAGAGAAGAGGCAACAGAAGGGTTGCTGGAGGGCAACAGGATTCATCATCAGCATAAATTCAAAGTCAAGATGTTCAGGCAGTGAGATATCACACTCTTCCAGCGTTCTACCGTCAATGACGAGTCCTGGTCTGACAGCTGATGCATGAGATGGGCTTGGGGCTGTCGCTGCAGCGCTGGAATCAGAGTGAATGAAGGATGTAGGTGGAGCAGGAGGAGGGAGAACTGACAGAAAGCAAGGTGGCATAAAGTTTGAATCCACTGTATGTCGGCTTTTAGTGCTTCAAATATAATCTTTAATGCTGCATGTTTACGCATTCAAATATATAAATAATATTTAAATGCCAGCTCACACTGGAGGGGAAAAACAATTCATGGCTCTCCGTAAACTCACGATATAAAAGACTTCAGGCTTCAGATTAGATTCCAGGAATATAAATTTTAGCATTGTGCTGCTTTACCAACATGCATCTTGTTTATTCTACTCTGCTGATCCTGTTCTAGATTGAGGAAAAAAGCCCATGTTAAAACAAGGTGGGAATCTCTTTATTGTGAGTAAAGTAGGTTAATGTATTCCATCTTTCATAAGGTGAGATAGTTACTGGATTTGTATAAGCTTCCATTTAGTTGATCCGTTTCACATTTTCCTGTAAAGTTGGCAGACCCAACATCAAAGAAAGGAGCGGTCAGCATTGCTGTTTGATCAACAAGATTTCATCTGAGAACAGAAGTAGTCAAAAAGCTCAGAGAAGAACTGGGGTGGTGTTTGTTTTCACTAGTTAGGCTACTGTAATGCACGTACAGGAAATAACATCATAATCTGGATGGCCTACCCAACAGATTGTTTGTGTTAAATGTGAAACAAGTGCAGTCGGTCACACACATTTAATTTACACACACTGGTCACTTTATTATTAGTCACATCTCCCTAGTTTTGGGTTGAGCCCCGTTTTCCCTCCAGAACCGTCTTAATTTTTCATTCAACAAGGTGCTGGAAATATTCCTCAGAGATTTTGGTCCATACTGGCATGATAGCATCACACATCAACTGTTGCTGCACATACATGATGTATACATAAGGTGATGTGCAGCCAGAAATCCCGTTCCACCACATCCCACAGGTGCTTTATTGGAATGAGATCTGGTGCCTGTGTCATGTTCAAGTAACCAGCTTGAGATGATTTGAGCTTTGTGGCATGGACTGTGGTCTTAAAGGGATGGACATGGTCAGCAACAATGCTCAAGTAGGCAGTGGAGTTTGAACAATGCTCTGTTGGTAAAAAGGGGCCCAAAGTGTGCCAAGAAAATACCTGTCACATGATTACATCTCCACCAGCAGCCTGAACTGTTAATACAAGGCAGGAGGGATCCATGCTTTTATGTTGTTTGTGCCAAATTCTGACCCTGCCAGCTGAATGTTGCAGCAGAAATCCAGATTCATCAGTCACGGCAGCATTTTTCCAATCTTGTATTGTCCAATTTTGGTGTGCCTGTATGAAATTTGACTTCAGTTTCTTCTTCTTAGCAGACAAGATTTGTACCCGCCATGGTCTTTTGCTGCTGTAGCCCATCTACTTCAGGGTTTGATGTGCTGTGGGTTCAGATATGCTCTTCTGGATACCTTGTTTGTAACAAATAAGCAGACCAGCCATTCTCCTCTGACCCCTGGTATCAAAAAAGCATTTTCACAGAGAGAACTGCTGCTCACCAATTATTTTCCCTTTTTTGGACTATTCTTTGTAAATCCTAGAGATAGTTGTGTGGAAAAATCCCAGTAGATCAGCAGATTTTGAAATACTCAGGCCAGCCCATGTGGCACCAACACAAAATCATGTTTCTTCCCTGTTCTGATGCTTCAGCGGGTCGTCTTAACCATGTCTACGTGTTTATAGACACTGAGTTGTTGCCATGTGATTGACTGATTAGATATTTGTGTTGAACAGGTGTACTCAACAAAATGGCCAATGAGTGTATATCAAAAATATCTAATTAAGCGTGCAATGCATGTGCAGCAGACTTTATGAACATAATTAATCATGATGTGTTTGGTGTACACAGAAATATGCCTTTCTGCATAAGGTGGTCATAGTGCACTTCTTAGAGACATGTTAAACAATTATTTTAAATCTGAGCATTTCAAAGAAGTACCCCCCCGACAACAAACTAACTGCATGCCTGCTAAAATGCCAATTACAGTATTGCTCCAATATAAGCCGTTCAACTCACAAAACGTTCCAAACAATGCATTTTAATGAGGCACAGACTCAGCTAAAAGGTCATTATCAGCACGAGTTACGTAATCAGCATGTATCCTCTGGAATACCTGGTGCTTACATAATAATGTGACTTACTTCACAAGAAATAAAAAGGATTCTTGAAGAAAAATAATGACTCAATTAAGACAGTCAGCCTAACAAGGCATCCTTTTAACCCCCCCGGCACGTGACGTGGCAAAGTGAAAGACATCTGAGCTTTAGCTCTGCCGAGTCGCATTTCGCATTCGGCTCCAAGAGAGCTCACACTGGAGAATTCCAATTTTCTGAATAACAAAACATTATTTGACACCAACATTCATAATTAT
The DNA here is from genome assembly GCA_024447675.2 of Pterophyllum scalare. Taxonomy (NCBI): domain Eukaryota; kingdom Metazoa; phylum Chordata; class Actinopteri; order Cichliformes; family Cichlidae; genus Pterophyllum; species Pterophyllum scalare. Next base: position 12,033 of record JAMQGT020003451.1, read on the forward strand.
GATTGCATAAATGGAAATACAGGCCACGTAAGAGCAACCAAACTACGCCCAAATTAGCACAGAAAAATAATTCAGAACACAGGGGGCTGCTCCACAGAGATACGGAGGATAATCCCCTCACTGTTTCTTTAAAAGGAACTGCAAAAAACAGCAAACTAAATAACCACATGTTTGTGTGCTGTATACTTCCACCATTTGAGCTCTGCGTCACCAGCTGACAGTGACGGATAAGGTTAACGAGCTACCGCAGCTGCTGCTGTCTGCCTTTAAACACAGCTCATGAGACAAACTGTTTTTGTAACGTGAGGCAACATGATCAAGCAAGGAGAATTCATGTTAAGAAAGCCACATAAGGAGTGGACAAAGAAATGGGAACACCTATATGCACACATGATATTAAGAAATCCAACACCACTACAGGATTTTCTATTTTATATGTATGGTTTGCAGACAGTAACACTAACAAAAAAACAATAAAAAAACCCAAAAAACAAAAACAGGTGGCAGAGTTGAAGATTTCACTGGAAACAAATAGGATGGACAAGATTAGAAATGAGTACATCAGAGGGACAGCTCAGGGTGAGCGGTTTCGAGACAAAGTTAGAGAGGCAAGGCTGACATGGTGAGTGATAATGGATATATGGGACAAAGGATATTGAATATGGAGCTGTCGGGCAGGAGGTAAGGAGTAAGACCACAGAAGAGGTTCATGGATGTAGTGAACGAGGACATGCAGGGGGCTGGTGAGGCAGGATGCTAGGGATACAGTGAGATTGAAGCAGATGATTGGCTGTGACGACCTCTAAAGGGAGCAGCCGAATGAAGAAGAAGAAATGTATTAATGATGTTCTTTATTTTAAGAGTTAGCTTACTGTACACTGATTTTGAAACCCATTTCCTACCAGCCAAGCCTGACCAATCAGGTGGATATGTTCTAACACTACAGTCCTTCAGTAAAAGATTCCCTCTTTGGTGTGCTTTTCTTTTTCTACACTGGAGTTTCCCATCCCCATCCATTACAGTGAAATAGCTGTTAGGTTTCTTTTCTTACATTAACTTTATTGGTTTAATTACTGTAGACCAGTGAAGCCTAAAAGCTCTAAAATCCACAGAATGAGGAAAGTACGCATCTCAAGCTGGGAGAGATTCACTTTACAGCAATTATGAGGATGAAGAATTATAAATACAAAATAACCTGTTGGTCAGAGTCAGAGTCAGAAATGTATTAAACTAGATTTGAGAAAAAGGAGAATGACCTTTAATGAACTGATGCAAATTTTTACCTTCATTCTCTGAGATTTCTGTCCTCAACATCCACAAGGGTGGGTGGAAATGTTGTGCTTCAGTATCATTATAGAAACAGTTACAACATTTCAATTCAAAGCATTTTTCATTTATATAGTGCCACATTAGAAAAAACACCTCAAGGCTCTTTATACTGTAAGGTCTTTACCCTACAGCATTAGACAGACAACCACAACAATCAAATGATCCCCTATGAGTAAGCACTTGACGAAAGTGTGAAAGAAAAACTTCCTTTTAACAGCAGAATGGAGCCTGATTTTTAAATACAATATCTTGTATGTGAGGAGTAGAATTTTAAATTCAGTTCTAGATTTAACAAGGAGCCGATGAAGAGAAGCCAACATGGGAGAAATACAGTACAGTCTCTCGTTCTAGACCATGTTAGCACTCTCACTGCAGCTGGAGAGAACCAAAAAGGATCATATAACTTCATGGGTACATGAAACGTCCCATTTTTGCATACATAGATACCAGGTTCATCTTCTAGCCATGATTCCTTGTGACTCAAAATAATTTTCACTCATTGTGGAAAAATAATCAGCTGATTCTAATGGGGTCAGTTATATGTTACTATAAGCTGCTTTCACACATGAACTCTGGAACATGTTGGGAAAAGACATCACACAGAGCTGGCAGACTAAAACTTATTTTAAGACCACTCTGACGAATAGGCTTGAGCCTAGCCTAACTGGCCTGGAGGGGTTACAGTTCATCAAAGGGGGTAACAAAGCAGGAACACACTCTTACATCCACACTTACAGTACACCTGCCTTATTAATCAACCTAACAAGCATGTCGTCTGATAGTGCTGACCACTGCACAGCCATGCTGTTTCTTGGGGGATTTTCTGTTTCTTTGTTTTGTTTAGTCTACGTGTGCATTAGAAATTAAATAAAATGTGTAGTAAGGCATGGGTTGAATTCAATCTGAAACAGCAAACTCAGCTTCTTGTTTTTTATATTTTGCCCCAAAAATTCTGTCATGGGAGCCACATGACAACTTGACAAGTCTCTAAAAAAATTCGGTACGTTGGCAAGTTAAAGCAGAACCAGAAGGAAGAATGAGAGCAGCCCTGCGAATGAGAGAAGAAAAAAAGAGATATGACAGGGATAGATGGAGGAGAGGGAGCCGTGTTAAAAAGAGGGAACAAAAATAAGTGTTGATATACAGATGCACCAAAAAAAACAAAACAACAAAAACAACAAAAACCACGTCACAATTAGAAGAGAGGAGCTAAATATATTCCTGCTGCAGAGAAACCTCATGATCTTTCATTATCTTTTTTCTTTGTTTTGCAAGAACAGAGCGATAACTAAAACTGTAAAGCATGGCAGCGTGCTTGGTCAGCAGGAAATATGACATGTTCGCACTTTTTCTGCATTTACATGGCTTTTTTTTCCTGACAGACTTTCTTTTTATATTTTAGATTGTGTGTGAAGAGCAGAGAAAAAGACTCTGGGCTCTTTTGAAAGCTGTAAACCAATTTAGTCTTTAAAATGCTAATTTGTCCTTTAATTGGAATACAATTTAGTTCTGAGATCGTTCTGACCTTGTGTCATTTGATAGGCTTCTTAAAGCTAAATGAGGGAGAGAAGAATGACTGGACAAACTACAATCATGTCTCTTCTTTTGCCCATCTCCAGTGGCTCCCGATGGCTCTGATATTAATAATTATATGAACACAGAAATGAAGAATGGTTATTTTTCACAATTGCTGTGAGTGAGTCTTTGCAGTGTAAAAATGTTTAGTCTATACAGCAAATTAAAAATGTAATGTTTTAAAATATGTCTCATATTTAGGTATAGAGATATATGGTGCTGTACTGAAAATCTTCTTACGATTGCTTTGGTTGCTAGCAGATTGTTGCAGTTGCCCGAAGTTTGAATAAAAGATGCAGACTTTTCCGCAAACATTTGCCAAGTCCTGTCTGACAAATAGTGAAACTAGTGAAAAGTGAGACACAAACTGTAAATGGAGACTGCTCACCTTCAAGGTAAGAGCAGCAGCTTTTGAAATGCGTTGGCTACAGCAGTGAGGCACAACTTTTACTTTACTTTTACTTTTACTAATGTGAATGTTCTCTGTTTCTGTGGTATCTGAGCGGTAGTTTTACCACCATTCAGATAATAGATAGCAAGTAATTGCAGACAAATCAGCATCTTCCATGAAAACTGCAGTGGCAGTGACAATCATTGGTAATCACATCTGCCTGAGGAAACACTCGCAAGCTGGTCAGCATTTGGGCCAAGCGGTTTCTAGGCCTCTGTGACCATAACAGTATGCTTGATCTGTGGACTTTAGTCAAAATTAAACTGAAACTGGTCTTTTTCTGAATTTAACAAGATTTTACAGCTATTAGTCTGCTACATGTACATGGTACAATCAAGATCAGCTTGAGTTACTGATTCCTCTGGGATGTCTTGTTTTACAGCTGCAGAACATCAGTGAACTATTCAAAAGAATTCCTGCTGATTTATTTGCTCGAAGTTTGTTCAAAGTTAACTTCATTAAAACTTCAGTGTTCATTATGTTGGGTCTATGGTGTGAAATGAAAAAAAGAGCTTCTTGAGCAGCACGCTTTCTGCAGCTCATCCACTGAACTGAGGTAAACATGGCTCTGTGTGACGGATACAAGGAGTCCCTTATACAAGAACACAGAAAGGAACAAAAAGGAAATGCTGGCAGAGAGGCAACTGAAACGACTCAAGTGCCAGAAATACGAATCAGATCAGGGCAGAGGCTTAAACAAATCATAAATTACAAGAGTCTGCGAAAAAGAAGCTGCTGGTACAATAATGTAGAACAAGAGGAGGAAGACGGAACCGAGGAGAATACGCAAGGCAAGCCGGGGGGACATAAAGCAGAATCAGTTGTGTATTCTAGGTGCACATGTAATTTTACCAATGTTCTCTAAAACGGTGCATCGGAAAAGACACCAGTATAGCACAGTCACCTTTAAAGTAAAGAAACAAATCTACCACTGTGCTGTATGTGCATTTCAGAGACTTTTTTGTTTGAGCTGTCAACAGTTAATATGTAAAATGATCCAGAAAATGCTCTCCACTTGCACAACTTTGTGACACCATTAGGTAAATAATGCCTTTCAATGCAGCAATTGCTCCTGTCATTCAATTCAAACTAAGTACTGAAAAAGAACTGTGTGGATCCTCCTTCATGTCACAGTAGAATAGGTCATCCAGACCTTCCTGTAAGCCTGTACTTACAGTTTGTCAAATGCATGTCATTTTCCCCACAGATGTACTCAGAGGAGGGTGTCATTGACAAGGAAGCTGAGTGTCATGGAGCCTGCCTGTCAGACATGCTGAGTGGTTCTTCGAAAGTTTAGTTCCGTACAGAAAACACGTATGCATGTTCAAGCTTCCAACCTGAACGCAAAAATAATCGACTGGGTTGTTTGAAACTAGAGGGAAACAGTATGTTTACACCTACGCCTTTTCAGCTGGTAATTTGTTTTCTTTCTATTCATTTGCGTTCTCGGCTGACATTTATTCATTTGCATGAGCATTTGTTTGGGGCGTTGTTGCTGCCTTTTTTGAAAAATCATAAATAATGACAAAATTATTAAGTACGCATCACCCTTAGGGCATAAACAAACATCATCGTGGCCGAAAATGAAAGGCTCACAAACTGAAATGATCTATTATTAAACCATAAGTGACTGTTATTTCAGTCCTCTGATCAGAGCTGAATCATCTGAAGAAAAACAAAAAGTGCTTCACATCCTTTTAAAGTAGTTTTTTAACATTATTTTCAGGAACCTGGTGCTGCTTCTACCTTGAAGCCTCCCACTGTTGGAGGTGGTGTTGGTTACAAGATTTGCTGTCCTGTGTGGGAGCTTTCGCTCTCTGCACTGCTGGTACTTAAGTGGAGCAGGCACGCTGGAGATTTAGCTGTGTGGGTTTTATCTGTCACTGTGCCTTACAGGCGAGCTGGTACAGTTGAACAGTATCACTTTAGGTCTGTTTTTTTAGACTTTGAAGAGACCTGTGTTGGCTGAGAAAAGAATTGATCTCACTGCGAGTACAATGTGATCAGAATGCGTACAGCTCCATTCTGTAGGACCTTCCGTGTGTCTCAGCGCTGTCACAGGAACACCTCAAGTCATAAAAGCATTTGTTGATCTGCTTATTGCAGTGCATAATGTCAGTCAGACACACAGTATGTTGACTTTACATTCCTGTCTGTAATTCAACCAAATCCTGGAAACAAAAGAAATGAAACATCTTTCATCAAGTAAAAAAAGAGCAAAGCAAAACAACTGTAGATAAAAAGAAAAGAAGCAACGTGTTGCAATGGCCCAGTCAAAGTCCAGACCTCAACCAGACTGAAATGCATTGCTGGGACCTTAAAAGAGCTGTGCATAAACGAATGCCTGCAAACCTCAATGAACTGAAGCAACATTGCAAAGAAGAGTAGACCAAAATACCACCATAATGATATGAGAGACTGATGAAGTCAAATAGAAAACAATTAACTTCAAGTTACTGTTGATAAAGGTGGTTCTACAAACTTTTGAATCATGGGGTATGCAATTTAACAGCGCTGCAAAGACTCCTGTGAAAACTTCATGGTAAATACAGTTTGATGTTTGTTTGAGAAACAAACAAGCAAAATCATATTGAAGATGCATTCTGATTGCCGCAGCATGTAATTTATTCAGAGGAGTCTGCAGCCTGGCCTGGATAGATCAATAAATCGTAAGTCTGATGTATAGTAGTTTGTGGCTCTGGAAATGTTGAACTAAGGTTTTGGCAAAGGAAAGCACTTACTGAGATCATAAATCAAGAGAAGTGTAGGGTAATTTTCTAATAGACCTCTATGCAATCAAATGTCTGCTCACCATTATCAAGAATGTAGATTTGTAGCACTTCTCTTTCAATGCTGGAGGCCACATCTTTCTTTTATAAACAGCCTCTGGTTGTTCCTTTTTTTTACGGCTGCAAGGTTTAAATCGCCGAAGAGTGGTAACAATTAAGGATTCCCAAATTAAAACCGCCAGGGAATCAGATACCACCTGGTGGCTTTGTCTGCTACAATCTGCAATGAGCCACTGGCAGCAACCTCACTGCAAATGTCCAGTGTTAAAATGTTAAAAGTCCTCACTTATGGTTAAAAAGATTGCAATCAGAGCTAAACAAGATAAATGTCAGCACAAGACAACACACTAGCAGTCCGAGCTACACCCTTTTTGCAGCACCATAAAAAAAAACATCCCAACACTTCCCGAATTCTTACATTTCTTAAATATAATAAGCATAATTTGTAGGATTCCAGGTTGTTCATGTATATCTGAACTGACTTACATTTTGACAAAGGGGTCAGAGTAGCCGTTGGAGTCCATGGCGGCCAGATGGGCACAGCGTATGATCCCGACCAGCAAGCAGCCCTTCTCCGTGTTATAGCACAGTGACACCAGGATGCGGCCACGCTGGGGACACAAGAAGCTACAGTGTCAGACAGAGCACCTGTTTCCACTCTAATATTACCCTACCACAGCAGGAAATCTTGCAGCCAGGTCAGTAAAGTTTCTCAAAACACTTGCAATACTTTCACTGTGCAGGATATACAGTAGCACACAGCCTAGAGGTTTTGAAATAAAGCTCGTAATTAACGGTCTTATCTGGGCCCGGCAAAATGACACTGCTGCCTTCTCCTTTTAATCTCCAGGTTGAACCGTAAGCCGAGTCTAATCAGAGACCAAAAGCTATTAGCGTCCGTCTCTGAAATCACAAAGAGACGTGAGATAATGACCACCAGAGGAGAAAAAACACTGGAGTGGTAGCACTGGTGTAAATTACAAACTGTTGCTATACTGTGTCCCTGTAGATAGCTTCTCTATCAAAGGTCATGCCTCAGACACATACACTGATTAAAAACATCTAATTAAACTTTTTCTTCCAAGATTATGGAAATAGATAACAGATTAGGATTAGAATTGCCAGAAGGATAAATTGTACAAAATATAGGAGATTAATAGGAAATTACAGTGCATCATGTTTTGATTAAAGAACTTCTTATGAAAAGACTGATTGTGATAAAGGAGATGATATTGTTACCTCCTCTTCTGCGACAACTGCTCCCTGCTCCAGTGTTTGATTGTTAGTTTCTTTATTCTGAAATAACAAAGACACAGAGTGAGATCATGGCGACAGGCTGCAAAGCAGTGGGCACAACTCGTTCCAGAATAACACAGTACATTTTTCTGTAAAGCGGTGAGGTAACTCAGTAATCCCATTACACATTATTTGCTTTATATAAAGCCAGCTGACTGCAGCTGCTGTGGAGTTAGTTCAAAATACAGACACTAGAATGGCAAATGCTTATCAAATGTTTAATCTGAGAAAATGTACCTTTTAAAAAAGAAAAAAAAAGGATCGCTTTGGATTTGATGGCAGCAATACAGGGCCATGTTTACCAATGTTGTCCCATTCTTGTTCCATTCTATAGGGTGGCAGTGGCGCAGTGGGTAAGTGCTCACCTCGCAACAGGAGGGTAGTGGGTTCAAGTCCCTGTTTGAGTGTGTGCTGTCATTGTGTCCCTGGGCAAGACACTTAACCCACATTGCCTAATTGTGACTGTGATTGGTGGTGGCAAGCCACGCTTCTGCCCCGGGGCAGCTGTGGCTACATTAGTAGCTTACCACCAAGTGTGAATGAATGGTGCACAGAATTGTAAAGTGTCTTTGAGTACTGTGAAAAGCGCTATATAAGTCTAAGGCATTAATATTATTATGATGAGATTCTAGCTGTTTAACAGTCACAGGTCTTCTTTCATGATCTGAGAAATGTTTTCAGTTGGTGAAAGATCTGGACTGCAGGCAGGCCAGTTCATCACCCAGACTCTTCTAGATGCAGTATGAGATTTAGCATTGTTTTGCTGAACTATGCAAGACATCTTCTGTATGAGAGTGTATGTTGCTCTAAAACCTGTATATGCCTTTCAGCATCGATGGTGCCTTTCCAGATGTGCGAGCTGCCAATTCCACAGGCACTAATGCACCCCCACACCATCAGCAATGCAGACTTCTGAACTGAGCACTGATAACAAGCAGGGTGGTTCCTCTCCTCTTTAGTCTGGAGGATGTTGTGTCCATGTTTTCCAGAAACACAGAACAGTGTTCCACTTTGCCTCAGTCCACTTTAAATGAGCTCTGGTCCAAAGAAGACAGCAGTGTTTCTGGTTCATGTTCAAATGGCTTCTTCTTTACATGAGCTTTAACCTGCATTTATGGCTGGCATGGTGAACTGTGTTCACAGATAGTGATTTCTGGAAGTGTTCTTGAGCCCATGCGATGATTTCAGTGACAGAATCGTGCCTGTTTTTAATGCAGTGCTGCCTCAGGGCCTGAAGATCATAGGCATCAAATATTGATTTTCAGCCTTGTCTCTTGACCACAGAGATTTCTCCAGATACTCTGAATCTTTTGATGATATTATGTATTTTAGATGAGATAGTCAAAGTCTTCACAATTTTACTTTTCAAGCCTTTTGTTGCCCTATCCCAACTTTTTTTTAGATATGTTGCTGCCATCAAATTCAAAATGGCCTTATTGTTTTCTTAAAGAGCTACATTTTCTCAGTTCAGACTTATGATACGTTTTCCATGTTCCACTGTACATTATATGACGATGCATCTGAGGCCATGTTGCAGAGTAACACAAAAGTCATGTAACAAGTAGTGTAACAAATGACTTTCTCCAGGGAGCAATAACATAATGTAGTACTTTTTAGAAATGTCACGTACACACACAGAAAGAGTAGAAAATATTCTAGCTGTAGCTATTTTATTTACGCATGAACATGCGTAAATAAAATAGGACACATCTTGATATTTGCCCGCAGAATCCCATTTGATATGAGTAATGCACACATACCTGCGCAATTCTCTCCAGGCCCATATTGTAGCGTTTGTTCTCACCCTCTTTCAGTTTCTTCAGAGCCACTCGCACCTCCCCAATGAATTCGTTTCGTCCCAGTCTGTCCATGTCACAGACGCACAGCCTTCATAAATGAATGAACAATAAAGAAGAGATTGCAGGTGAATTAGTAAAAAGTTTTCACTCACTCCTGCTGCTCTGCTCTGCCTAAAAATTGTGAATCAAGCAAATAATGTGCCAAATATATCCAAAGGGCATCTTAACAGTCAATCTGCTCCTCCATCTGCAACACGAGTCCGCTGTGAGCAACCAAATCTTCCATCTTGTTTTTTTCTCGTCACTTCCTTCTAATCGTCTCGTGTCCATCAGACACGACGTTGAAACGTGCCAGAGGTAGAGAGCATTTTCCAAGCCAAAAGGAGAAATATGCTGCTACATTAAATCAATGGCATCTACAGCGTATCTTGGACTTACTGATAACAGCAGTAAAATCTTTAATCTCTTACACATACAGTGTTTCACTGTGGATATTATTACTTTGTTGCTGCATCCAATCTGAATCAGTATACAACTGTCTCTTTTCTATTGTTTATTTCTCTTAAGCTGCACTCTGAATTTAAAAGGAGAGAACTAAATCAATAACTTTGTCTCTATTGCAGCAATACCGGTTCTGTAAAATGATTTCTTCCACCCAGAGCACTTATTCAAACTGATGGTTATGTTTGATAGAAAGTGAGTTTTTCATCAGCTACAGTTGAGTCTTCACAGCCCATCGCCTGCTACAATACTCTCTCTCTGCTCAGATATTCCCAGAGGGACTGTAGCTGCTTGATTTCTTCCTTCACTGTCTCACTCTAAACCTCTCTCTTTCTCTCTCACACACACACCCTCTCTTCACACACACCTTCTCCCTCGTCCTGTTCTCTTCCTGTCCCTCTGACATTTTGGACTTTTGACATGCTGGTTCCAGTCTTTTAGTCATAACGGATGAGTATCTCTAGCAGACGCTTCAGAACAGCTCTGACTCATGACCATGGCTGTCAGATGATTTATGTCCCTTTGCTCTATCATACATGTAGAGTGTCTGTAATGAGACAAAGGTTGCGGGGGAATGTGACACCATTTCTGTTCAAAGTTTGGCTACATCTATGCTAATTTTTCATTCGTTTCCCCACAATTTTCCAGCTTTATAGTTCCTATAAAACCAAACAGATGCTTGTGGAATCTGTTCAGCCTCTCCTGCCAAGTTTCTTTTGGAGTCATTGATAAAATCCACCTCATGAGAGTGAAATTAAGGCTTCCCGCAAAAAAACAATAAAATCAAGTATGAAGAATGGCACTAAAATTACTTTACACATACTGTACTGTGAAAAAAGTCTCGATCCACCCGTCATTTCTTTATACTTTGTTTAAAAAAAAGGGAAATAGGTGCAACAATTTATTGAAATATGTGGCAGCATACATGGAAAAACAGTATATATGGACAAAATAGAGTTTGTACAATTCTAACAAGCTTGAAAGTCAATATATGTTATGACCACCTTTAGTCCTCCACACAGCCTGAACTCTCTGAGGCAGCTTTCTTGTCATTTCTTTAAGCAAAATTCAGGAATAGTTCCCCAGGCTTCTTGAAGGACATTCAAAGCTCTTCTTTGGATGTTGGCTGCCTTTTGTTCCATTCTCTGTCAAGATGATCCCACACTGCTTCAATAACATTGAGATCTCCATGACTGTCAGCGATCCATTGTGTGTTTTTCTATCCAGGTAAACCTTTATTGCATTGGCAGTGTGTTTGGGATCATTGTCGTGCTGAAAAATTAAGCCGCTGTCAATCAGATGCTTCTCAGATGGTATTGCGTGGTTGATCAAAATCTGATGGTACTTTTCCGTGTTCATAAATCCATCAATTCCAACCCCAACACCACTGGCTGGATTTCAGCCACCATGCACCACCATGTTTTACATGTAGACACCCACTGTTGTACCTCTCTCCTGACCCTCTTCGCACATACTTAAGAAAATTTCAACCAAAAATTTCAAATTTGGATTCCTTACTCCATCAGACCTGTTGTCACTGATTTTCAGTCCAGTTCCATAGCTCAGCCTTTTCTCCCTTATCTTTTTTAAGAGTGGCTTCTTGACAGTCACCCTTCCACTGACACCATTTCTGATGAGGCTTCATTAGAAGTAGATGGATCATGGGACATGACTTTCAGATACTGTTCATCTGCTGTAGATAGGTTTTTTTTTTTAGGCCTACCACTTCGTCTTCTCTCCTCTTACTTGTCCAGTTTCTTCTGATTTTTTGATGACACACTGCACACCCTGCTGAAATTTGCCATGTTTTCAGTGAATAGCTCTTTGGTAATCACCTTGTTGGTACATAAATACTATTTTATGCCTGTCAAACTGTTGAGAAATGCAAACAATGACAGTAACAAAGTGCATAATATAAAATTTAAAATGGGGTCTTTGTTAAGTTGTCTGTTATGTTGGCCCACCCCTTGAGTTAGGTGACCCTTCATACTTGAATGATTCATAAGTCCGTGTTAAGTGGCTTAATAAAAAAAACAAAATTCCTCTGAGAATGGTCAGGTACAAGGACTGGACTGAAAAATGAGTGAAAAAGCAGCCAATGTCCACAGAAAAACTTTGAAAGACCTTCAGAGAGCCTGGCGATCTATTGCTCAAAACCACTTTGAAAAAAGAATTACAAGGATGTCTGGCTCCTTGGAAGCAAAATATAAAGAAATGAGATCTAATACCCAGTCAACATATTTCTTTTTACTCCTTGATCATATTTGTACATGACTGATTCTCACCTAAGCCACCTGTTAGCCAATCTCGGCCTCTATCAAATACCAAATCAAGCCACAGATTTATCCCTATCAGCCCACAGCCGAGGACAGTGCAAATCTATTATGAGGCGTGACAGAGGCATGGAGAGATACGGGAAAGGAATTGAATGGAGACAGAATAGAGCTGGCACTGAAATCATGTTTGTGCTCCTTTAGCACACACACAAATACACCACATCTCTTGATACCCAGCTCTCATCACACCTCCACATGATCAATTTCTCTGCTGATAATTCACAGCCTGACAAATGTTTTAGTTGTAAATGTCAGAAGGACTTTTGAAAGTTTGTCCCCAAGGTATGCATTAATGTTTGACTCACCTCTTTTTCTTTTTTTTTTGCATTAAAATGCACATAAGTGTGGTGTCATTTAAATAAGGGGATGGATCACTGTATCACATTATCACTCTCGCTGCTTTCTAAATTATTAAAAAGTCTGCCCAAAGGCAGATTCACACTGCAGCAACTGATGGAGAAATTTGGGCCTAATCCCACAATCACGTGGCCCCGCAGTGAGCCTGTCTCATATTGAGAATTCAAAGGAGGCAGAAGTATCTATACTGGAAAATCAGTGCCAGGAAATTATCTCACATTTCTTACACTTTCTGACAATCTTTCAAGTCATAACCTGAATAAATAAGTTGCAAGGTTGGAGATTTTTATGGTCTATTTTACTGCAGTGGACTTTTCACTCAAGACTAAAGCACCTTCGGCAGCCTGCTGCACCAATTAAAGGATTAGCTGGTATGAGGCCAACCGTAAAGTCTGGATTGAGGACATTAGTTATTAGTTTACTCAGCTAGTTCATTGTTAATAACAAAATGGACCTCCCATGGGCCCTTAGAGATAAAGCCTGCACACTGGAGCATTGAGGCATTGCATAAAGGATGTAAAAAAACAACAACAACAAAACAATAATGCTGAATAATGCTGATACAACTTTGAGGGGTTTTTATGTCTCCCAGCTATTTCATGACTGTCTTCAATTTAGTCGTTCCCTTTTTTTATTTTGCCTTAGCATAATGGTTTTACATAATCACACTTAGTGCAAATTATTGAATGAAAGATGAACAAAGAAATAAATGCACTAACCCGCTCACCGAGGAACTCGTTTTTTATGTTGTCTAGTACAAAGAGCAGTGCAGCAGATTGGACTCTCACTCTCAATTTATCACAGTCAGAAGACAAAATGCTTAAATTTTCCATTAAATCAAAGCCCATATTTGGTACTATGTACTGTGTTTTTTTTTTCTGTGATGGCCTTGTAATGCATTCACATCCACCAGCTATGACTTTATGTAGTAGCTTTTAGTGGCAGAGCTATCCATTTCTGCACTAGATTCAGACTGCAAGGGATTCATGGCAAATTTCCTACTGCCACAGTGTCAGATTAAAAACTGACAAAACAGCAAAACGCAATCATGGGAACCATGATGAATTTGTCACAGAGGTTTTCACTTTGGTATTTTTTAAGTTAATCATTTTCAACCCCTTTAATGTATGGGTATTATACACTTACATACTACAGGTCTGTAGTATGTAAGTGTATACTACAGGTCTGTAGAGGCCCGGCATTAATATGTGTGTGAGAATTCGTGAATATTTCATGCTGATTATGTCTTATTTTGCTCACAATCTGCTGTAACTTTTGCAAGTGTGACGCATAGTGAATCAAAATTAGTTAGCAGGACAGTTACTCATTAATTTCACTTTCTCATGACTATTGCAATGTGGTTGTTGTTACACAAAGTGCACACCATGTCACTGTTTTTGAGGCAGTGTGAGGACAGACAAATTTCAGCTGTTTCTGGACAAACAAAGACTAAGAGCGGTCATTAAATGTAAAAAACAAACAAACATATGTAAAAAAAAAGAAAAAAAAGAAAAAAAAAGTGAAAATTCTCTGGCTAGATCCTGGGATGACACACAAATACCTTCGGGATTGAATCGGGAAACTCATCCAGTGTAAAAATCTGCCATATCAACATGTAGAGCAGGGATAGTCAAATCCAGGCCTCGAGGGCCGGTGTCATGCAGGTTTTAGATGTGTTCCTGATCCAACACACCTGAATCAAATGGCTGAATCACCTCCTCAGTATGCAGTCAAGTTCTCCAGAGTCCTGCTAATGACTTCTATATTTGACTCAGGTGTGTTGAAGCACAGATACATCTAAAAGTTGCAGGACACCGGCCCTCGAGGCCTGGATTTGAGTATCCCTGATGTAGAGCTACCTGCTGTGGGACCCTTGAGAATAAGTCAAGTAACGTGCTACAACTGCCAGGAGGTGACAGTAATGCACCTACAAGCTGTTTGTCAAACACTCTTTAAGAACAAAAAGCAAAAGTAAGTAAAATGCGTGTGAAGTGCTGAGATCAGATGGTACTGTACAAACAGAAGAAACATGACGACTACAGCCATAAAAAAGTTCAAGAGACCTTAAAGAAATTAAGCAAATCACAGCGCAAGTTCTGAAAAGTAAAGCTAGCTTATGACAAGCAGTACTACTACGCAGTAATTTAAAAAAAATAGCTCATTAGTTCAAGTTGTAATTTTTGTATTTTTTCTAGTTGTATTAACTCTGTGGAGAGTCATGGTATGGGGCCACAGCAGCTGAAAGCCAGCATCTTAAAGAGTCTGACCCTTTTTGGGGATTTTAGCTTCCTAAGTAGAAATTTGGCATGAAAAATTACAGAATGAAGTAACTAAATGTCACTGCTTCATCTGCCAGACTGCTGATGCAACACAATTTTGAAAGTTACACATTACCCCATTACCTCAGTCCTATAAGAAATAAAAACTTACACTGTCTCACACACAGTGCAAAAAAAAAAAAAAAAAACTCTCCATTTGGATTTAACTAAGCAAACAGGTAAGAAACCTTCCATCAGATTGGAGGTCTAGGTACAGCAATATTATGTGTACCCAAAAGAATGAGGTCAGCTGACCAACAGAATATAAGGAACATAATGACCAGGTTTTTCCATTAATGGATTTTTTTCTTCTTCTCTGATGACACGGGCGTATTTGAGCACGACAATGCCGGGATTCAATGAGCTCAAATTGGGAAAGAGCGGTTCATCATTTTCACGCATGAGCCCAGACCTGAAGTCCTTTGAGAATCTTTGGGATGCGCTGGAGAAGACTTTATGCAGCAGATGCATGCCGTCATCAAAAATAAAGGCAGTCCAACGAAATATTAGTGTTTGACTTTTTTTGGCCAGGCAATGTAAATTGGGTCCCTCTAGAGTTCTTTGACACAAGCGCACAATGAAGAAAAACATTACACAACAATCACGGGCTTCACCATGTCAGCAAGGATTTAAATATAATGAAGATTAGTTATTGAAGAACAAACAGGCCAAACAGTACAGCTTTTTATCAAATTTCAGTTTGTTGACCACTCTGCAACTTTACTCTAGTGGTTCACACTCACAACTCTCACAGCAACCCCCCCCTTTGGCTGCAGCTGTTTTTGGAGAACAACTCACTGTTCATTACCCGCTCTGCACTAAAACTGCAGACACAGTTCAAGCTGACTGATGTGGCAGATGTTTTAATTGAATGCTGGAGACCACAAAAGATCTAAAAAAAAAGGTGCAAACTGGACATACATTAATCTAGTGATCAGAAATATGACTCAAAACAAGAAATACAGTGGGTGTGTGTTTAATGCTTGGCACAAAGTGTGCAAAAACTCAGTTATTGCTGGTTTAAAACTGCTTTGACATAATCTATGCTCTTACATAAAAACAAATTTTTTAACCATAGAAACTATTGGATCTGACAGGATGGCCCAGTTTAACAGTACTCTTTGCACTATCCAGGCCTTCAGGCAAATCTACGAAAGGCTGAGTCTGGGCAGAGTCCCTCTGTCTCAGCAGTGCACGGAGCACAGGGATCAAATATTACAGCATCCCCAGGAGAGCAGATGAAGCAGGGCACAACCCCAGCAAGGAAACATCTCTCTGGGGATCCTTATCTGCTTTCCCATTCTCTGACTTCTTGCCCCTTTCTACGGAGTAATGAGTACAATGTCTGTTTATTGTCTGAGGTATTGTGCTGGTGCCTGAACTCATCCACTGAGACTTTGAGCCAATTTTAAGCCTCCACTTGTCCATGTCTGTCACTTCTTTTTTCTGCATTCTGCTTTTTTTTTCAGACAGCTTCTCATTCACTTGGGTGCATTCGCTGTCTCATATTTATTACTGTCCTGATTCTTCTCCCCTTTGAGTAAACTCCTCCCCAACACTCTCCCTTTATTCTCAGCTAAGTGAATTTCCTCATTCATCACTTTATCCATCTTACGAGCTACTCCAGCTACTCTCTCGCTTTCAGTTGACCCTTGGATTCTCTCTGTCCCTCTTTTCTCTTATCTTTGTCTGTCTTGGCCTCCCTAGTTTCGTCTTCCACGCACCCTCATCTGTCACTCTACATCATTCACGCTTTTCCTCCTGCTCTTTTTGTTGATCTTGGCAGCCACCTCTCTCTCTATCTCTCTCATCATCTCTTGCTTGGCACTGGTCACACTCCCCCCCCTCCTCTTTCTCATTTTGGCAACCCAGAGCCCCCCTGCTGGTCTGTGGCTATGGACTATGTCCTTGAACAAAGGTCAGGTGGGTTTCCTCTAGTTTGAGGGGGGTCTCTCCTCAAGCTGATGTTAACATGTCAGGCATGTTTTTTCCTGTTTTTTTTGGGTCGGGAGAGTAAATGTTATTTTGCCTCAAATGTACATGCTTGTAAAAGCTCAAGGACATTTGTTGTTTGCATGTGTGTGTGTGTGTGTGTGTGTTTGTGTGTATTTTGACTTCATGCAGAGGAAGGGCCATGCATGTTCTTTCCTGCTAGTGATTGCCCTTGACATGGACACAAGAGGATAAGCAACACACCTGACTGCCAGCCTTTGTGTGTGTGTGTGGTATAGATGGGATTCGTTTGTCTAGGTATGTGCACTTCCAACTGTGTACGTGCATGCGTGCATAGCTTCTGCATCGCATTTCCACAGGATAAACAATGCTATCCAAACCTATTATGAATCCCCTGACTAAACTGACACTGATTGCACGTTCACAAACAAAACACACACAAAACTCTGTCTCTGAATCAGCGCACACATGCAGACTGGCATGCGTGCGTCAGAGTTTTTGGGCCAAGATGGCTACGTTTGACCTCAATCACTCCACATGCAGAGCGATGTTGGAGGGAGGGGGCGGAGTCTCCTGGCACAGTCAACACCTGGGCAGTTACTGCAGCAACAGCAAGTGGAACATTTGGCTGGTGTCGCTGGGCTGCAATAATAAATTACAGTACCTGGAAAAGCTCACTGGGAAGCAGACTTGCTGTTGTCAAGTCACTGGAGGGCTTCACATATGGATCTTCATCATTAACATAATAAATTTTGGCTCTTGTGGGAATAGCCAGAGTTAAATCAAGATCTGAGTGCCTACCTGAGCGTTTTGGTGGTCATGTCTGCTGCGGTAATGCCATGATACACCAGCGTTTCATTCCACACTGGATTCAGTGTGTTCTTCAGGGTTTTTGTGCGTAGTTTGTTTGCCTGCAGAGGAAAAGTGAGACAGATGAAAAGAAAGTCAAGGAAAGGGACACAACTAAAGAATAAAAGAAGAGCCAGGAAAGTTTAAAGGACAGGAGAGCAAATTCATAAGATCGGAAGGAGAGAAGACATAAATAGTTATGAAAATGTACAAAAAAATGTAAGCAAGAGAGTGGTACACATCATTTTCCTTTGTCTCTTTGGAGATTGCACACATCTGCTGGTTACACTACAAAAAAGAGGTGAGAGTGCGTGCAGCTACCCTCAGCTCACCTGTTCGTCTGTCTCCTTCACAACATGATTAGACAGTGCATTAGCACCAGCCAGACTTCCAAAACAAGCACTGTGTCTCAAACGCAACACAGCACAGCAGCCAATTAAGCCACGCAACACAATCATCATGAAAAATTAAACCTTTCCAAAAGAGGAAAACCTCCTGAGCCCCTAATAGCTTCAGCAACCATAAATAAAGTTTGCATCTACGCGCTGCCTCACTTGCCTTCAGGGTGTGCTAATCTTGTTAAGTTTTTATTTCAGGTTTATTCAGGATGTTACACACACACACACACTGGCATATATATATATATATATATGGCAAACCTCTGGCTGATGGGTTAGTAAGACCATGTTGAGCCACAGGCAGAACTAGTTGACAAGGACTCTGTGTGTGTGTGTGTGTGGGAGGGGTGTTGTGTTTGAAAAAACATTAATGAACTGTATTTATTTTGCATATTTTAATTCTGACTGCAAGTCTTTTGCTTAATAAAGTATTTTTGCATTGCATTGTTGCTGTTCTTTCAGCACTGCAGGCTATGCAAAATTATACTGTATGTATACTACAAATACATTTCTCTCTTAATATACTCCCGCTCACATCTAAGGCATGTGTGAAGTCAGATGCCTTAACTCTCTTCCTCTCTGCCACTGTCAGCCTCTTGCTATAGTGCCTCGGGGCCAGAGGCTGAATGCTCCCTGCCATCGCCTTTCTCTTTGTCTGTTTTTGTCCCCTCATCCTATTGTTCTGCCTGAGCTGCAATTCCCTCTTCTCCCCTCTCCTCGCATCTCTGTCCTCTATTCTCCATTTCCTGCTGGAAACATCTGGCTTATTGACAACAGTCGGCTCTTCAGAACTTGGTCGATCAAGGGAACAAGTGTTTTCGATTCGTGTCATTTGTTTGATTCATTAATGTGCAGGAGGAGCCATGCTTAAGCACCGTCACGACTTGCAGACACTTTGTGTGTGCTGGCACAACTCAGCAGAGCAATTCTATCCCAAATAATGATCACTTGTTTGTGCCTGGATTAAGTTTGGTTTCTGTTCTATCTTCAAACATTCACAAAACACCAGTTCCCTCACACTATCACCCCCATCCTCTGTTTTCCCTCTATACTAGTGCCTTTTTTTTGTTTTTAAATGTTTTATTGGTAGCACTCCATCTGTCCATCACACCACTGCTCCTTTCTCCCCATCTGTCTGCATGGATTGTTTTACTTATTTCACACTCCCTCTTCCTCAATCCCTACTTCCCAAAGCTCAGAATGAATTTTCTTTTCATCTCGGTTAGTAATGGAGAGATGAAGATAACAGTGACCATCATAGAGGTACCAAAAACTACTCTGTGTGTGTGTGTGTGCCAGTCAGTGTGTGTGTGTGTGTGAGAGAGAAAGGCAGTGATTGAGAGGGAGGGTGGGAGCTTCTCTGTGTGGTTATGGCTAAACCCTTAGCATGTGTCTGCACATACACAAAGTCACGATGAGCATGTGTTGCGGCATGTCTGACAGCACAAGAAGGCATCCTTAACTGTTTCCTGTTTAAAGGAAACAGTTAAGGATGGTGGATGAAGTGAGAAAGGAAAGGAAGCAAGGAAACATGCAGGGCAGAGGAGACATGTGCCTCTGTTTATGTGGACAGGAGCAGATCGGCGAGTACGTGTCCTCTGTCTGCACTTCTGCACGAGCACACTCCCACTTCTCTTGTGACTAAATACCCCCCCGTCTGGTGGATATTTAGCAAACAGTCATTCATGGGTACTACTCATTGACGCCTTCCCTGCATCCCTCCATTACCACCTATACACCCCCCACCCCCACCCCCATCAACAATTGCCTGTTGACGTGAGCCGTGTAACAATCCTCCCTGTTTCCATGACAACCACCTGCTGCTGTCCTCCCCTCATCTGTCTTTCCCTCTCTCCCCCATCCCTCCCTTCCTTCACTCCCTCCTCTTCCTCCCCCCTCTTCCTCTCCTCTCAGTTGTCTCCTTCTCTGCACACTGTTGGTATTTCAAGGTCAAAGAGGGTCACAGGCAGATAGTGAGATAGAGACAGAGATAGGGCTGGGAAGTGGGGAAGTGGGGAAGTGAGAACTGTAACAATGGGATAGGGGACAGACAGAGGGAGGCTGGAGGACAAAAATCCTCCCAATGTTGTTACGGTTGGCACCTTAAACCTCAGACGTTTGCCTTGTTTGGGCCGTGCCACCTCATCGTCTCCACCCCCAGCTCTTTCATAACCTCATTTTGTGTGAACTTTGAGCCAAAATGGCCGACAACAGGTTGCATTTTGTTGTTGTGGCAAGCTTTGTCTTCCCTGCTGCTTGAGCTGAAAACAAGACAAGAGAAGTGCAGTGGACCAGAACATGTTTGTGCTCGATAAAGCAGAGCACCGGACGAGCCACATTAAGCAGTAAGCAACTGAAACGCTCTTTGCTCATTGAATTGAGGTGACACGCACCAAATTAGTTTGCTCTCATGTTACATTTTTTTTCAGGCTCTCAACCTTTTCATGATGTGTGATAAACAAGAATCCACAAGCGAGGTTTTCATACAAAAGACGTTTTCTTTTTTCTTTTTTGTTGCATTCTTTTTTTTTCTGGTTTCCTCAGTAAATGATCTACTTTTACCACCAGTTAGCATGTGACATATGAACTTAATGAAAGCGAATCAGTAACTGGGACACCCCAGCATGGCGGCATGCTATGATAATTGCCACTGAGGTAAGGGTGAAGCAGTGACCTTGCTAGCCCCGGGGAGAAGATGCAGCTTGACGTATGGATCCGCCAGTCCATTGGAGTCCATGGCTTTCAGTCCCTGTAGACACAAACAGACACACAAACACACAAGTACTATAGTGTCAAAGTTGACGTCATCATGCCCTCCAACAATTCACACACAACTGGCAGGGTCAGATAAAGACAGTGAGTGCGACAGACCTCTTCGACAGCAGTCGCATCTCAGTAGTTCTTCTGGCTGTTTTCTCTCTATGCTAGTGTTTTCTACCTCCTTTGTGATGTCCTCAAGGGAACTGTTCAGTGAGATTTGCATAATTGACATCATGGGAGTGCGTGCAGCATGCAATGGAAGGCTCATGTCCTTGCACAATGACCATAATGTGTCTGCGAGAGCAACCTAGCAACATTATCCAGCATTTCGTCGTGCCGTGAGATGATTTAGTCTTGAACTGACAAGCTGCCGAGGCTATGTGGAAAATTTGTTTCTCTACAAAGGTTGAGAGACAGCAGTCTGACGTCTTCTGCAAACGTAAAAGCATTACAGGAGAATTATTTTCAATGGGCTTTCAAGGAGGATTATGCAACGGCACACATGCAGACAGACAGTCTGTTTATAAAGAAGATTTTACAATTGCATGTACCTTTGCCTTGTGGATGGTACAATGCAGACAGTTGTTCTCTTGATCAAAGAGCAGGGTGAACTCCAGCGTTCCCAGGTAGGCTAAAAAAACAACAACAACAACTCAAAACACAGCAATTACTGTCAGCAAAAAGCACAAACACGTTCAGTCAAACACACACTCAGAAGCTTTGAGTCATATTTGTAGCAGATGGGCTCTTCAAAATACGATGGTGCCTAATATGAATTGATCTGTCTTGTTTGATTACTGTTTGGGAAAGAACAGAAACCAGAGCCTCGCTATTGCGGCGCTGTGTAATAAATCATTAGAGCCGCTGTGTCACATAAAGTGGGAGTGACAAACACACAAACACAAAATGCTTCACTCCGCAATTACTCTGCAAGCATATGCTGTGCTTCTGAGGGGAAAAAGCAGAAGCTCAAATCAAGTAAAACAAGATGATGTTCCACTGTAAAGTGCATAAAACAGTGTTGTTTTTATGCTGTGCTTGGTCATTTACGCTTGAATGAAAACACCTGACTTTGAACTTTGAGCACAACTTTCTCCACTGCAAAACTCACTGTCATCATCATCAGAGTCGATCAGCTCCTCCTTGTCTCCTTCATTCTCCCTCTTCTCTCGCCATCCTTGTATCCTCCGCCCGTCTCCCCATTGAAAGTCTCCTCTTTCAGGATCTTCTTCTCCCTGGGAGGTGGTGGCGTGCAGGGGTAGTCGTGAAAACGTGGGAAGAAGTCTGAGATCTGTGGAATGGGGAGGATGGGCCCTGGGCACACGTTAATGGCAAAGTGCTCCTGCATAGAGATTTTGACTGGCGAGGGCGGGGGCGGGGCAATGGAGTGAGGCGTCGCCGAGGGGGAGGAGGCGGACGAGGAAGGGGTGGAGGCAGAGGAAGGGGGGATGGCCAGGTGGGAGGTCGAGGGTGGCGGTGGGGGCTTGGAGACACTCATGTGGACTGTCAGATGGGGCTGTTGGATGAAAATGGAGAGGTGAAGTGGATGAAAAAAAGTAAAAAAGACATAAGATAATTACATTAAAACACAATCAGCCTCCCACAACTCTGCAACATTCCACTCTGCTGGGGGTCAGTTACTCTGAGACCATATTGGCCCTCCATTAACATTTATCTTGGGTGAACCCATCACAAGTGGATACCTCCAATCAAAGGTATGAATCCCCCTGAGATGCATTTAGACTGCACTGAGACGTGAGATCTCTCAGATCTCTGAGATCACTCACTCCACATTCCGAGGTGGTCCGGGCTGCATACGGCCACGTTCTTTTAGCAGTGTGCAGGGGAAAAGTTTGCCCTCGGGGCTTTCTGCCAGAAATGGTTTGTCTTTAAAAGCTTTCATTTCTTTTCTTATATATTTTACACTTTCGTTATTTTCACTTCGTTTAGTTATATTTAGGCAATAAAATTGCCCAGTAGATGTAGCAAAATATAAAACCTAGGGTTTAAACACACCTTTATTAAAATATTTACCATATCTTCCAGAGTCTGTCAAGCAGAAAGCCACTGAAGACAAACTCTTCCCATGAGAAATGTGTCCTGCACCGCTTACTCAACTGACGCCCTCTACATGAGTGGACGCAGCCGGTATTCTTTTGATTTCCGTTTTTAATTTTCTGGAGTGCTGTGTACGGGGAGTGTGTTGCTGCCTCCCACCGGTTAAAATCAACAATATATTTCCATGTGTTTATTTGCATACAGAACTGGGAAGTGAAATTCCAATCACAAGTGTTCATCTTGTGACACATCTGCAACATCCTGCACAAAAAAAAAAAACTGAAACATGCTCCTGTTTTCATCCACTGACGCAGTCCTGACTTGTCAAAAGCCAAAATAGAATTTGCCAGAACCTTTGGCACTTCAAGCATGACTCACACACTGTGTCAGCACCAGGTTTGTGCTCTGAATGAATATTCAAATCCAATGCTGTAAAGTATGAACAAGTGATGTCACTTGTGTATCTGTACTCTAATCCATCTCGTATCTCCCTCTTTTCACTCTTCTCTCCCTCATCTTCAACTCCCTAGAGCAATATTTACATAACACTACTCAGTCCTGAGCATATTTGTACCTAAATGAAGCATAATAACTGTTTCTAGACTTCATCACCATTAAGCCAAATGCTCTAATTTCCTATTTTCTGAGCAGTAATTAAGAAATACTGAAGATGTGCCATCTCATGTACTCCCACAGTGCTGCTGCGTCTTTAATATTTCAAGAGCTAGTTTGATTTTATTGGTCACAGAAAAAAAGAAAGAAAAGAAAACAACTTCATACAAGATAGAGACCATTTTCTTTTTGTTTACTGCTGTTGTCCCAGATTAAAATATCAAGGATAAAAATAACTTCATTCAAATAAACTGGCTTAGTCTTTACCAAAAATATACAGATGCACTCCATGAACGAGCATGACTGAGTCACTGTCAACAGCATTGCCGCGGCAGGTCATGTGAGGATGCATGCCATTCGTCATCTTCCTATATGTTTCACACGTCCATCATGTCACAGCTTGTTAGGTTCAGCTGGTGACCCCTGCTCCTTAATGTCTGTGCAGTTTGTGTTTAGCGTGTTGCAGTGGACCTCCAAATAAAAGGGTCTTTAGTGTTTGATTCACTTGGATTCACTTCTTGAAGGCACAAATGACCGTGTCCTTAAGTTGAAAACCTACACATGAGAGCACTGAAGCAGTTTTCAGTGTGGATGACTTTACTCTTAATTAAAAGTGCAAAAAACGTCCAAGTTCCAAGAGCTCAACCTGACATATGCCGATGGCAGCGGCCGATACTTATTTGTTGTGTCACATCAGTTTTGCACTTGCTAAATGTTCAAACGCAGTGTGATAAAAAACCTGAACGACTTGTTTCTCTTGACACAGAGGAGGAATAAATACCAAGAAAAAACAAAACAAAAATAGACCCAAAATATATTCTTATGGCCACATTGCTTTTCACAGCTGGGCTGACCAAGGGTCTATAACTCTCTATAACTCAAACATAGTTAATGAACAACAGAGAGGAAGCAAAACTGGTGGAAAAATGGAGGATCAATGACATTTTTTGCATGACAAATGACTCAATCAGTTTTGAAAATTGTTATTGATTATTCGTCCATCAATTTGCGCATAAAATAATTGATTGGTTGTTTCAGGTCTTTGAATTGAGCTTGAGCTTCAGTGATACTTTGCAGGAATGTCATTTGGAAATTAATTTTTCTTTCATAATCAGCGCAACTATAAAAATGCACAAATTACACAGTTTGTGTAATTTGTGCAAGTCATGCAAAAATCAACAACAGGAAAAAAACACACTGCAAATGTTTTCTTTTACTTTGTTTTCATCAGTATTGCTGAAACCCCTTCATACACATAATCACATGCATGCATGCGAGGTCAAATTTTAATACACATCCAAATCAACACTTAGTGCAGTTTTGAACTTGCATCTCTGAGAGAATCCCACATTCCTGACAATGCAGTGCATTACCACTCCCTTACACACATTTTTTCAGACCCTCAACACACACAAAGACCCCAAACTGCCTGTCCCCATCCTCAATAACTATGCTCATTCAGTCACTCATGTCGCTCTTACGTAACAACACCTAAATTCACTGCCTGGGAACCCGCGTTTAAATGTTCACTTGCAGCATGTTGCTTGCAAACTCATCCGCTCGCGCCCTTTTTACATACTGAGACACGCACATGCAAGCACATGTGCACACGGACACTTCCAGACACTCATACACACATTCACAATTATAGCCACCCTCAAAAAACATACCCAGGGACAGTCTTCATCTGTGCCAGCACTCCATCTTGCCTGCTCTCACATCCTCTGTCTCTCACACTCTGTGGAGCATGCAGACCAGCTTTGAGTCAATATATCCTTCTGTACTCTCTCTCTCTCTCTCGCTCTCTCTCTCTCTCTCTCTCTCTCGCTCTCTCTCTCTCTCTCTCTCGCTCTCTCCTTGTCTCTGTTCATCGTTTGCTCTCCCCTCCCCTCCCCTCCCTCTCTCCTTTCCCCTTTACTTGTGACGTATGTGCTTAAAATCCACATCAGTCGTTTTCAGACTGTACATATAGTACTGTCACTCACTTTCTCGGCAGTGGGGAGAAATCGGGGAAAAAAGGCGGACTTGGGAGGGAGGGGTGTTTGTGGGGTTTTGACAGAAAGGGATAGAGAGAGAGGGGAAAGTGACAGAGAAGAAGAGCAAGACATCGGATGGGGAGACAAACAAACATGCAGACAAATACAAGGCAGAACCAGCAAAGACAAACACAAAGAGACCCAGATATGTATATACAGTACATGGGGAGGAAAATGGGTGTGAAAACACTGAATGCACACAATAGGAAACATTAGTTTGGATGGAAAAGGGGGGGGGCACTAGCTGAATGACAGAGAAAGGAAATTAAATTCAACATGTTGACTGAGCTCAACAAAACACACTGCCAACTATTAAATTACACTACCAGGTTACTTTGTGTGGGCTATGACTGCAGCCAATATCAGACGAGCATACGTGTGTGTGTGTGTGTGTGTGTGTGCTTGTGTTTGTCTGCATGTGTCCAGTTCGAGCAGAGCTGATAGTAACGGCTGCCACCTGCCACAGTAATAAAATGAATCAAAGACAACAACGCATCAGTAGCAGTGGATTTATGTGCGATGTCACTGATAGATATCAGTGATGGGCACAAGGATGAGAGGAGAATATGAATGCATCTGTGTAAACAGGTTTGCAAGTTTTTGGGGTTTTTTTTAATAATAGATGTCTTCTTAACATTAAGAAACCCCAAACTTGACACATAAATAATTTTTTGTCCTGACAGTACATTTTACACAGCTTTACATTCCTTAAATCCTATTTTGTGAGGTTTAACAGGTATTTAGACCTGGCTGTCATCCAAACTTATTAAATAGTTTAGATTTACTGTAGTAAATTAATGACTTTTAGGTGGAGGTAAAAAATGTTGAAAATGTGAAATTTTTGGTCCAATAACAATGTTGTATGGTCTTTTATTAAATTATCTTCAGACTGACTGGTTATCAAACTTCCTGAAGTGTTTTTTCATCATGAGAAAATCTGAAGGAAAAAATTAAAGTAAACTTTGTCGAAATGTCACCATGAGCAGTATTGGGTCTATAGGAAATGCAGCCAGTTTCAATAAAACATGAGGCTTTGAACAAAGATGGGGAAAAGGATGTTAAAAAATGAAGATGATGCGGTCTCACTGAGAGAAAAATGAGAGAACCCGGTAAACCCGGGTGGGACAATGGTGGACTGGCTGAACACTGTGAAATCACAGCAAAAAGGTTCATGGTTTGAATCCCAGCAGGGGGAGAGTTTGATCGTGTCCTGTTCGTTTTCCCCATTTTCTCTTATTCTGACAGTCCAAAGACATGCACGTTAGGTGATTTTGAATTGGTCATGGATATGAGGTAGATGAACTTGTATAGAGGTAGTGTACAAAAAGTGCCGTATGAATGCATGGTTAAAATTCCGTTTCCGTCTAAAGAGATTCGAGTGGTCAGTGAGACTAGAAAAGCATTTTATAAATTCAAGTGCATTTGTTTTGTCTGAAATAACAGAGCTTCTTCAGTTGCAATCATGGGAAATAGAGGCTTTTTGCCCTTTAATGACCCCATTCGTTAAAGATGTATATTACAACTATGGACTGTATATAAAAGACAGACATAAAGTCAGATCTGAAAAGTGAAGCCAGTGTGTAGGTGGCTTAGCCCTAAATCTTCGGAATGGCCATCAGGAGGACATGTGGTTGCAAAATGAAATCAATACTCGCCCAACTGCTCATTGGATTTATGATCTTAGCAAAAACTTTCCTCATGAGATTACAGCCTCACAGTGTTATAGTTTGGTGGGACTGGGTTGGTGTTTGTTTTCCTTCTTGCTCCTCGCTTCACCTCCTTTGTTAACTACACTCAGGTGGAGTTGTCAGGCTGTTTTCCACCTCAGGGTGGAGCTTCAGGGTGAGCCATCCTCCCCCATGCACCATTCTGCAATGAAACAATCGAGAGGCAAAGCCCTGTGAAATTCCCTGAGCCGAAGCCCCACAGCTGTCTTCACCCCCAGTCTCTCAATCATATACCACAGTAAAGATTGTGCCACTGAATACTGTTGTTTGAGCCTGCTGCACAACAGCTATGCTGCAAGTTATTTTTGTAAATTATGCTTCCATTTAAATCAAAGTAAACAACAATGCAGATTACAATTTTGTTTGATTGGCAAGTCACTGCCACATGAGCACGCTGTGTTCTTGGTTTGTCATTTAGATCCATGCTTTGCATGTGATGCCTGGTTTCCAAAAGCAATGATGCACTAATCAGTGGGTGATGTTAGGGTGGCTACGTTCATCCTTTATATACAGTCTATGATTACATGCTACTTCACTGTGATTCCCTCTACTGGCAACAAAAATCATGTCAACAGTAATGATGTGGGGCACTGCAGTTATAGAGCTACAAAGTTTACATAGCGGAGGAGACTGGCATCATTGATGCAGCTGAAAAAGTGCTTTCAGGTGGGAGAGCACATTTTGCCACTTTTGACCCTTTTCTTATCTTAACGGTGTGTTTCTTCTTATAACCAAGAAGGACAAGAGTCCTCTAGTTTCAGCTAAACTCTGCTCCTTTCCTTAACCTTAAACCAAATCATTTTGATAGCTAACTCATCAGATTTACAGACTTATACCTGTCCTATAATTACCAATATCTGTAGTAAATGCTGGTCTGAGTTGTATTCAGTAGGTAGACATAAACCTTAATATAACTTTGCATTGTTAAAAAGTAACAGATGATCAATATCAAGCCTATTTCAATTATATAAATGGTCATCTGCAAGGAGAAGATGGGTAAATACATGTGGGTGTGTGAGCTCATCCATTTTTAAACAGATTTACTGTGGGTATGTCATTACGATCGAGATTGCCACATCAATATTGCGTTAACAAACCATTACGCTGTTTATTCATTAATTTGCAAAAGGAACATGTCGGCTAAATGAGTTGAAATGAGATGAATGATTTCTCTCTGTACCGATGCCAAAATGATCTATTTTTAAATAGGTGTTTTAGACATGCGCCACATGCTTTAAGTGGCTTGAAATTGATTCTCTTAAAGTAAACATCTGCCTGAGTTCTGGTCACACGAGCACAAAGTCTTCATGGTGTTGGTTTCTACACAGCTCCTCATCCGTCTGGTGAAAATGAAAAAAGCATAGGTGAGCAATTTTACTCCACCCACAGTGGCAGCTATCAGAGTGCTCACAGCTGACCTCCAAAACTCTCAGACATGCTCCATCTGGCTATACACTGTAGTTCACCAGGAGGGCTCTTACAGCATGCTATGGTCATGGATGATATACAGATCATGGATTAAATACAGATTTCTAGTATACTTATGCTGGGTTAGTTTAGCAAAATTATCCAATTGGTAAATTATCATTTCCTGTCTTTGGTATTCCTTTGGGGAATTCACTTTTTTCTTTCTTTTGCTTTGTTTTGTTTTTTAAGGCTGAACCCAGTATTTTTAGACCCCAACCAACAAAAACAAGTCAAGGACTTTGACTAAGCCCATTTGACTGAAACGGTGGACAGCTACAGGTACTTGGGTGTTCACTTAAATGACAGCTTGAAGGACCAAAAGTGGTACTGTGTACAAGAAGGGGATGAGCAGGACTTCTACTTTCTGAGGAAGTTGAGATCCTTTAATGTGTGCAGCAAGATGCTGGTGATCTTCTATCGGTCTGTGGTGAGTGAGTGCAATTTACTTTGTCTGCTGGGGAGCAGCATCAGTGCCAAAGACAAACATACTAATTCACAAGGCTGGAACCATCGCTGGCCAGAATCTGGAGGTGTGTGAGTCAGTGATGGACATGAGGTCCCTGAACAAACTAGACTCCATCATACCTGCTCCACTCCACACTACAGAGGCAACTGAGCTTATTCAACCCCGCTGCCATAAAGAATGCTTCAGGAAATCATTCCTACTCTATAAAACTCTACAACAGCTCCTCTTTTGTGAAAGATGAACACACCTGTCAAGACATAAGTTTCCACACATTCCTGTATCAAACCTTCTTGCTGATGATTCTCAGATTTATATTGTACATGTTATTTATGAATACCATTTGCATGACTATTTGCTAGTCTTTTGCACAATCTAATTTTTAAAAAATTATTTTTCTTTAATTTCATTTTTAATTTGATTTTATCACTGCTGAATATGTAAAAATCACATTAGCTTACATAATAAGGTCTTCATCATAGACTTGTAGTCTTTTAACAATGTTTTTTACTGTAGATCATACTATTTTTATTTTTTTAAATAACTGAATAACTTTAGGATTTTGTGGGTTTTTCTTAACATCCTACTCTACAGCATTGTAGATTAAGATTCACTCATTTTGTTCACTGTGCTCTCAGCACTGAAATCATCCATCCAAAACATTAAAGAGCCAAATACAGAAACACAGTTTCTGCAACTCTCGAATAACCACAACATTATTCTTATCAAAGACAATATCCATGATTCTTACACACTACAGAAGGAAAGTGAAGGGAATATAAATGTTTGCAAAACACGAATAATCTGCTCTACCTTATTTCCAGAATCACTCAGTTTGAATGTTATCTGGCTGTTAAATGTCTGATATCAGTTTTATTCACTTGTGGCCAGTAGGCATCCTCCTGCACCCACAATCCATTCTGATCACTGATAAACAGAAAGCAGCCCAGATTAGGCGGGCGTGGCCTGTGGCTGTTTCGATAAGTGCATGCAAGAAGTGAACTTTTCACCCTTACAACATGGAAAACTGAACTTTCAGAGACAGTCTGGTATTAATGGTTTTTCTTACATTTTTCTTACATTTTTCTTACATTACAAACCAAATTTTAGGAAATGTGTTCAATCTGCTGGTAGTTTGATAGGTTTTTGGCTTTTTATTTTTTTTTTGCAATTTTTTAAAACCACCATAATGGATTTTAAATCAACCAGTCAATATGTGATTGAAGAACAGACTTTCAGCTTTAATTTAAGGGACTTAACAAATGCATTACAGCAGATTTTATAAATAGTCACCCATTTCCAGAGGCTCAAAAGAAATTAAACAACTGACTGACAAGCAGTTTCCATGGCCAGGTGAGGTCTGCTCCCTCACTGTTCATGAAAAATGATTCTTATATCAAAAATTATGTTAGTTTGTACAATTACTTTTAAGGCTCTGAAAATGGAGGACTGTGTATAAACATGCATAAAGCTTAAAGTCACAACTTGATTGTTTGATGTAAAATCCAGTGTGGTGGTATACTGAGGCAGAATTACAAAAAGTGTGTCATTGGTCAAATACTTTTGGCCCTAACTGACCAAACTGAAACTGTAGGTGTGGCAAAATAATTTTAAAGAAATGACATAAAAATCTCAAAAATTTTGAGTTATTTCCATTTAAAGAGTTTGTCAAATTAACAACTCAAATTTGGAGTCTGCACTGAAAAAAGAGGTGAAAACCTCACAACCGCAGATCAACAATGAGGCGAGTGAGGTAATGGGTACATTAGACAGGCAGTGGCTTAATTTACAGTGTTCTTCATTCACAGCGTTATGGATTTGTCTGGTTTACCATGTCCTGGCCAGCTGTGAGGGAAGAAATGGAATCAATTGTGCTTGAAGAATGACGTTTGAGTACAATGGTGCCTAGATATTGATCTTTCTTAGGGGTAAACATTCAGGCTGCCTGTCTGGATATTTAACACAGTGGCATTGTGCATGAAGCTGACAAAAGTGAAGATCAGCGAGCAGCATCCAAAGAAAACAAGCAAAGTGAGTTCCAGGAAAACAAACAAAGTCGAACTCTGTCATAAAGAATAATGATGGAAGGAGATGCGCTGAATCCAAAATATTATTTAGCGATACCACAGATAAAAAGACTACTTCAATGACTAAATAAACAGTAAAAAAAAAAAAAGAGAGAGAAAAAAATGATAGCAAACAAAATCCATGAACAAAGCCGCTCAGCTGCCACACATGCCTCAGCCTCCGTGTCTGCAGTAATTAAAGCATCCACAGTGCTCATGAGTGTAATATGAATAATAAACATCTAGAATAAGTGAGGAAGAGATTGGTGGGAAGGAGGGAGAGGCTGCAAGCAATTTGTGGAGGAGCATCCATCCGGCCCTTCTGCATGGCAAGATAATCCCTCCCATTACTACAGCACAAAGCAGCGCAGGTTTTCCATTAAGTGTATAACCACAGCCTCCCTAGCCTCTCACCCACCATTAGCTCTGAGATTAAGTAAACTTCTATTTACATACTTTAGCACTAGCATACGGTGGATTTCTTTTTTTAACTTTTGGCACAGCACAGGGCAAGAAATTGCATAAATCTTGTGATAAAAATCAAAAGAACTGCTTTCCTACACTTGCACTTCCAAGTATGTGAAGAGATCCTGTCGTACTATCCTAAATTCCTGAGTAACTTCTCTGCTTTTTTAATAAAATGCAAAGCCACATTTATGGTGTGGGGGACTTCTAAAGTGAAACCAAAATAAAAAGTCACTTATAATACAGCTGTTTTTGTGTTTCCTATATTGGCATTTCCTACATTACACATTTAAATCCTGTGTGTGATTTTGACACTCCCTCAGTCTGTGAAAACACAACGCTCACAGGACTGGTGTGAAATACGACAATCTGGTATTTTGCTTCCCCAGTGAAAGAGAGACAGAGGTAACACTGGTCAGAGAAGCTTCTTTCTACACTGTGATAGTGTTTGTGTCAACTTGTGTCATTTTGTGTACCCCTGAGTGAGGAAGCACATCCTGCTCAGAAGTTACTAAGTAGTTCTCACAACTTCACAATTACCTCACAACTGCCCAGCAAATATTTTGATGTTGGGTAACTGCTGAGTGGCATTTTTTTCATCAGTGTTTATTCCTGATTGAAAAATTGTTTCAAAATAAAAGCTGAACCGATGTGAATGTTCTTTACCTGCTGAGCTATTTCCAGGCACACTCAACATTTTGCGCAACCCTGTGTTTATGATGCTGACATGGGGGACAGAAAAGCAGTGGTTGTAACAGTAACAATCACTAACCGTGTAACAGTCTATGCATCCATCTTCTACTGCTCATCCAGGTCCAGGTCTGGGTTTGGGTCCGGATCGCGGGGTGAGCAGTCTAAGCAGAGAAGCACAGGCCTCCCTCTCCCTGGCCACCTCCTCCAGAATGAAGGGGTCGCTCTCAGGAGCTCAGTGAAATGAAGCTTAGGCGTAACTTCAATTAGGAAGATCTGTATTCACTCTACTGTCTGCTTTCCTGGGTAGTTGGCTGCTAGTTTATTCTTCACAACACTTCTGCTTTTCCATGCTGTCAAACTCAAAGCTGGCATCATTGCTCTAGTCCAATCATCTTTCTGCCTGCATACTTCAAGCCAGTCAGTCTCCACTTTACATACTTTAAATCTCACTGCTTACCTGTCATTCTTCCATGCAGACCCATTCGTGCAACCCACCTCCTACCCATCTCCACCTCATTCAAATCACTGTGCGCCATCCAAGCCTCAATTGTCATCTTCACCACCACCAGCATCCAGACTCAATAAATAATATGACACTGGGATTTCATTGACCATAATTGAGGGTCTGTAGCACACAGCAGGCTGTTTTATGTTTGAGGACAATTCTATCAAAAAAGCTCCAAAAGGCAAACAACACCACAAGAAGTTCAGGTCAGTCACCTGAAACAGCAGAGGTGAGACATAGAAGAGAGCTGATTGACACCTGCCAAAGTGTTTTGTTTTATTTGGTTTTGTTTTGTTTTTTGGGGTTTTTTTTTTGCTTTTTTTGGGGGGGGGGGGTACCAGGCTGTAAATATGCTTTCCACTCCTGTACTTTATTTATTTATTTATTTATTTATTTTATTTATTTATTTTTTAAGCCTGTCATGTCCTGCAGATCGTGCAAACAGAACAGTGATCTGAATGCATTATTATGCCAAGCATATTTACTATTCAAGGTGAGCTTTATATGTTCTCTATAGGCTCCTCTTGTTAGTGTGTCTCCTTTATTTTATTGGTGTTAATTTTAACATATTGTGACACTGAGTTCGATTTAACATCTACAAAATCAGACCTGACAGGCTTAGGAAAGAAAAGGGGAGAAAGAAGGAGGGCCACTCCTGTACTTTAACCTGAAAGTCTATGGGGGGATTGACACGCTTTTTGAGCCAGCCTCAAGTGGCCATTGAAGAAACTGCAAATTTTTTGGCACTGCCTTTGGGAATGGAAAAGACTGAATAAGTGAGTAAGGGGACACTTTCCTATAACAACAATAGCTTCACACACAGTAGCATAACTCAGTATACAAAATAATCAATTTTAAATCAATCTAAACTTTTTTTTTGCAAATTTTTTCATGCGTTGGCCAAAGACTGTGTTTTTGTCTTCTTTGAAGTCTGAAACAGTGTGGCACTCTATCAACATCTTATTAAGCAGCTGCCAGAGGATGCTTCCTGATGAGCGCATGATGTGAATGATGCAAATTTCCCTCCTGTGAGAAACTGTTTGAGTGGCATTTGAATTCTGCTCAAGAATTGTTAAGAGGCAGTCATCGCGTTTCAAATCAACGTCAATAACAGGGAACTGAATGAATTTAACAGACAGGTTGGCGGCTGCATTTTTAAACAGGTGGCTAGCTGTGGATGTTCCCCCAGGGTGGCAGTTGGTGTCACAGGTGCTGCTTGCACTCCACATCACTCTGCTGGGGGGGTCGCACTGGAAGATAGTGCTGTTCTGTCAAGGTGCATTATTCTTTTCACCACATGCGAAATCCTGCATGCACAGCTCCTAGTCAGGCACAAGAAGCCGCTCCCTTGTCCTTCTTTCGGTCGCTTTCAGCTCTTCCTCCCTTCATTGATATGATCTACTACGAGCATCAACTTATACTTACACCCTCCCCATTATATCAGTCTTTCTCCTTCTCCTTTTCTCCCTCTGAGGTTTTTTTTTTTTTTTTGACACCGACAGATTCCATTAACCCTATCTGTGATTTGTCCTTAACTCTGACAAGCAGGGTCACCCGCCAAAAAAAAAAAAAAAAAAAAACAGGTGTGGGATTTTTTTTTTCATCTACATTCAAGCACAATGTCACTGAGCAAGTTTTCATTTTTCTAATGTTTTGTGACAGGTGCAGCCAGCGACGCAAAAGGAAGAATGACCTCTGTCAAATAAAATGACAGACTGACAGAATGATATTCCCTTGGGTTAAATGTGTTATTTCACTTTTTTTTTTGTTTTATATATGTCCCCTCACTCTTTTTACGTGCATAATGGGCCCCCTGTGGCATTTAGCTTCGCTGTTGTTTTGGTCTCAATTGACTGTTTTCATAAAGCAAGTTCCTGTGCAGTGTGGAGCTGAGAGCATGCCACTGGATCTGATGCATACAGAGTCAGGTTGCTCAGGAGGTTTGAGGTTACCTTATTTCTTGTTTTATCAATCATGAGATTGAATTACTCTCCTGCTGACGCTGATCTCCGACCAGCCTGCTGCTCCAACTCTGAAGCAAAGCTCAGCACAAACACAGCCACATTATTTGCCACTGACCCAATTAGATCCTGAATAGATACCGTGATACACAAAACTCTCTCTTTTGCTGTCCTTGCCCCCACAATTTCTTATTTTTATTCCACTGTTTTGATGAATGGCTTTACTTTTTTTTAGGAAAAATGACAACTCAGTGATTAATTGCACATGGTCTTTCTCTTTTACACCCCTCCCCCCCTCCTTTTTCTATTTCAATTTATGTTTCTGCACCTAAAAAAAAAAAAATCTATCTTTACTTGGGTTTGCCCCATCAGCATATTCCCATAAATAAAGCATGGGGAGAGGTTGTGGTGGTTGTGGAGAGCGGTGGAGGGAAGTGTGGCCCAGAGGCAGAGCAGCGGGCATGTGCGAAATAGAGGGTTGAATGGACAGAGAGGGAAGGGGAGAGACGAGCCAACTGCTCCAGATCAGGAGTGTGAAGGTGACTGCAGTGAAGAAGTCAGAGAAATGCATTTTAAAGAGAAAACAGACAGAAAAGAAGAAGGAATATTCACAGAATAAAAACAGAGATATGAGACTGAAACAGTCTCTACACGGGAAATCAGTGAGCACCTTCAGAATTCCAAATCCTTTCATAATTTGAAGAAAAAATGGCAACACATGAATGAGCATCGGGGCAGCAGATGAAGGTGGAGAATGGTAACGTATTGAGATGGCAGCAATTGCAGCAAAGTGTGCAGCCAGCCAGCGTCCCCTGGCAGGACGTCATGCTGTGCTTAATGAAGCAACAGTGCAGGCAATTAGTCCCTGATAGGACATTATCAGTCACCAATAAGTGAATACTTCATTAAACAAAAAACCATCCAATAGCCTCTCTTCTTTGGCCTCTCACTTTTGCACAAACAGGCATGTTTGTAAACACACACAGCTCAGATAACAACCGTTTGGAGCTGAATTATTTCTTAATATCATTGATAGTAATTTGCAACACAAAATATGCTCTCATTTGGGAACAAAAAGTTAGAGAGGCAAGGTTGAGATGCTTTGGACATGTGCAGGACAGGGATATATTGGATATATTGGACAAAGGATGTTGATGATGGAGCTGCCAGGAAGGAGGAAAAGAGGAAGACCACAGACAAGATTTATGGATGCAGTGTAGTCCGTGTGACGACCCTTAAAGCAAGTGGCTGAAAGAAGAAGAAAGTATGCTCTCAATAACCTGGCAAGTGAATAAGAAACAGGTGTATTGTTAAGTGACAAAATACTTATATTAGAATTTCCCGTCATCGGGGCAGCGTCAAACACGAACAACCAGTAATATGAGATGCTCTTGTTTATGTTCACGCTGTTGTTAGTCATTTAGCTTGTCCTGTTCTGTGGAGAAGATAAAATCCTTAATATACAAAGAACATGGTCAAGTTTAAAAACACTTTACTGGAGCCTTGGATCTTACTTTTTGATCACTGACTTTTTTCCGTCATATTGATATAGACTGCCGTGGTTTCCTTTTCTCTTCAAGACAACTTTTTAACCAATCTGCAGTCGACCTGCACGTGGCGTCATCGCTGTTTGGCCGACACGCCTTTGACTTTTTGTAGGACTACATGCAAATGTGCTTCTGTAGCCTCTGTATTGTATCCATCTGACACAAACACAGAACCAAACTCTGATCAAGTGTTCACGTTCCCTTTAAACATTACAGCAAAATTAAAAAAAAAAAAGTAATACAGTAGATAAATAACATTTCTAAAAGTTCATGTACTAAAAGTCAATAAGATGAATAAAAAGGGCTGCATCAGTATTTCCGTGATTTGGCTGCATGGTGCACAAGCTGGACAACTACCTTCAGCCAATCCTAACCAAGCAAACAAAAAAAAAAGAGAGAGAAGTTGATTTCTACTTAAGTCAACAATTCAAAGGTCTACACTCCATTGGGAGCTGACTGGTGCATGAAATGCACATTATTGCACTCACTTGTCTGTTTCTGTGAAGGTAAGGGGTAAAATAAGTTTCCACTTCTTCAAAAAAAAAAAGCAAAGCGCTAAATAAGGGCTTTGGTTGGATGGACTAAGCATATTTGAGCGTGGCGAAGGTCTGATCACACAGGGAATGGGTTCTTCACTAGTTTCCCGCTGCAGCACTGCCTCAATGGGCAAAGAACAGAGGAATGAGGGAAGGGGGAGGAAAAAAAAAGGGAAAGGGCTGAGAAATGGAAAGAAGGCATATAAATTAGATTATGCTTTACCTCCAGCTTTTGTTTCCTTTGAG
Source organism: Pterophyllum scalare (assembly GCA_024447675.2). Lineage (NCBI taxonomy): Eukaryota > Metazoa > Chordata > Actinopteri > Cichliformes > Cichlidae > Pterophyllum > Pterophyllum scalare. Next base: position 49,126 of record JAMQGT020003451.1, read on the forward strand.
CACAACAAAAGGTCTTTTCTACATTTACAGGGAGCAATAGGCTGCCGGATTCATACAAAGTCGTGTTTTGGTAAAATGACAACATATTTTTCACTGAAGAGGCGAGGCACAGCTGCTTTGCATTTCTGCACATTTTGAAGTGAGGTGACATTTATGTGAGTCACGGGTCGTGCGGCGGCTTTGTCCTGTGAAGTGAGACAAAGTTCACTGACTGACCGCTGCAGAGCAAAACAAAATGCCAAGGAGAGGAAGCAGAGAGCTTATCTGGAAAGTTACACATCGCTCTGATAGCCAGAGGACTGAAATTGTGTCATTTATGTTACCTTTTTCCAAAGCAAATATATGACTTACAGTCGATATCATACATTGTAGATACTGAAGTTAAAGATGATTCAGGTTAAATTTAAGGTGTACTTTCAACAAGAACAGCCAGTGTGTTTGAGCTACTTTGGCAGTCAATAAACTGTGTAGGGTTTAATAGGAGAGGGCCCCAGGGACCTGAAAGCCCATTAAATCCGTTGCCTGACTAACTAACAGCAGCAAATCTGTGAAATCCGTTAGTTAGGAAATGGAAAGATGAAATAAAAACAGGATTGTACATGCTATGTACACACACACATGCACGCGCGCGCGCGCGTGTGCACACAGTATACTGTATACACTAAGCTGCCAATGCAGAGATATCTTCACAGCTCTTCAAAAAGTGAATCCGCTGTGATTAAAGTGGCAACATTTAGCATCCCATGCGTCAGCGCATGAAATCATTGCTTTAAGCTTAAATTGATGTCTACATTTTCTGCAGCAGTCAGTTAATTAACCTCTAAAATCACAAATTTTTCCCTCCTATTTTTCTGTAGCTGCTTCAAAGCCTTTTTCTTCACATTTACTGCTGTGTTTTCCCCACTCTCTCTCTCTCTCCCTCTCTCTCTTTATATATATATATATATATATATATATATATATATATATATATATATATATATATATATATATATGTATATTGTATATTGGTTTTTTTTGTGTATCCATTTCCCTCATGGTATCTTCCTAAAGGGATTAATATTAATACAGCTTAATCTAATATATATTAGATTAAACTGTATAAACCTGTGCGATCAGGAAAAATAAAATTTGTTCCAGTTCCAGTAGCACACAAACACAACAGTAGTCAAAAATAAACAAACAAATGAATGAATAAATAAGTAATTAAACAAATATGCAAGACAACCACAATACACACACACACACACACACACACACACACATAATCACGTTAAACAGACACATTTATTCATTAATTTACCTGACTTTATTTATGATTAGAGATTTCCCCCATATGCTTTCACATTATGTCTGCACTGTTTATGTCCATTGGGTAGTTTGTACAAAAACTGTGTCTTTGTAAAATCAATTGTGGATGATTTTGGCGTTTCTTAATGGTAATTGCCATTAAAGACTGGCCAGAGAGGTCTGAATGTTTCTGTTTTGTTTCATCTGTCAGTTTGCTAATGCCTGTTGTGCATTTTGTGACTTACATCTACTAATTGAAGCATTACTTATCCTGTTCAGTGTGTTCATATTAGGGTTCAAATTGTGTGTTTCTCCTGGACATTGGCTTTGACCGTCTATGCGGCTGTGATGCTGCGATGCTTACACTTGTAAGGACAGGCCAACAGACTGGTTGATCAGAGTGCAGAAGATTTATTACTTTTGCATCTTGAATCTGAAGTTTTATTTATTTTTTTTTATTTTTTTTACCAAACTGTATTGAAATTAAACATAAATTGATCCAAACACAGAAATTTGCATGTCTGCAGCAAGACAACATCACTGCCCTTTCTGTTCTTGAGGGCACAGGCAGCCAGTTATATCTATCTATCTATCTATCTATCTATCTATCTATCTATCTATCTATCTATCTATCTATTATCTATTTATTATATCTATCTATCTATCTATCTATCTATCTATTATCTATCTATTAATCCAGACATATTTAGCTGGATAATCACCTTTCAAGATATAATCCTCAGGTTAGGTAAGCCTTTGTACACATACACTTTATTCACAACTGTAATCCTAGACAAACAAGAAGAGCAATCGGGGTAAGTAGAAAGAACAAATAATATGATATTCTTTTCTTCTACCTCATTTTGCTGCCTGTATACATGCGCTGTACTAAGGATTTATAGTGAGGTTTTTAATATTTCAAAACAACTATCACTGGCTATGGTTTATTTGGGAGCATGCATTGTGCGGAGAATGTCTGAGGCAGCCTACTCACACTGACTAATGAGACTGACAGGCATTTCCTCTCTGCTTTATAATATTTAATTATATGGACACTGAGTTTTGCTGTACAAGCCAACAGATGGCCAGGCCTGTGTTTTCATTTGTTTTGGTTCACCATTTGTGCCCTTGTTGCTTGCTACAATGAAATCACATCAGCTGACGTATTCAGAGCAGCTCATTGTGTGATTATCAGGCTGGCCTCCAGAAATACAGGGAAGGAGAGCTTGTAATTAGATGAGAATTATATACAAAGCAATGGGGAGAAATTCCCCAAATGAAGAGACAGGGAAAACATGTAAACATATCTCTTTCTCACCTTCTGTTCCCCTATCTGCACAGAGACCAGAGGTGACAGTCTCATTTTAGACCAGTGACATGAAATCAGTGCTGGATAGGGGAGGAGGGATGTGAGGTGGAGAAAGTGGTGGAGAGGTGTTAAGATGGATGAAGATAAGATGGAGTGTAGTGCTTGATTGCATTTCTGCTGGTTGTTTATGGATCAGACACGGACTGGTTTAGCTCCACTGAGACTGACTATCTTCCGACAGGATCGGCAGGAGAACAGAAACATAACACAAAAATAAAAGAAAACAGGGAGAGTACAAAGAATGGTGAAGCCACACCTGAACACACAGTCTATCTGAACAGAGCTATGTGTGCTTTTTAGGACTCTCATACTTTTTGTTATGCAGGCAGAAAGTTTGATTTTTCTTTCAATTTGAATTAAGAAATACATCGAAAACCTCTCAACCAGTCTGGCCATCTATTGGCATCAATTTGGTTTTAATTAAATTTTCTTTAACAGTATTTTGTGGGGAATTTTTAACTAATTGTATAAAGTTCCCTGTGTTAGACTGGCATAATTTCTATTATGTACCTTGTGGGATAGGTTCTAACCTCACCCATCCCACAAGGTACATAGTGATGCAAAGCTTTGTGCAGGTCCAGGGGGAATGATGTCAATATTACAGAAGAGGATCAGGACTACTGCGTGTGTGTATATATATATATATATATATATATATATATATATATATATATATATATATATATATATATATATATATATATATATATATATATAGAGAGAGAGAGAGAGAGAGAGAGAGAGAGAGAGAGAGTAAGAATTATAAAATTAATGTCAGAAAAAAATTAATTGTGACAGAATTTTGGAATTAAAAGAAGAAAAAGTCAGATTCTGATTGAATTTGAAGAATAAAGGAAATCAAAATTCTGAGATCAATATTCTGAAAAAGTAGCCCTAATCTTCTCCTAACACTTTATGTCTTGAGTCTGGGTATGAAGACCTTCACTTTAAAGCAAAAAAAAAGATGTGAGCATAGTGGAGTCATGTCTTATCTTTGCTTGGAGTTGGTAGCTTAAGGCTACATTTGCCAATAGCAGAACATGCCTTAGGAATAGACTTTATCTGTGATTTTGCTGCGTTGATTTTTATCCTTAAAAAAAATTTCCATAGTGAGTGTGGCAACATTATGAGTGTTATGCTCAACTGCATGGTGGTCTGATCTTCAAAGGATCTGGGAATTTCTAACGTTTTATTTTTCCATGTATCTTAGATTCAATCAAACTTTAACAAGATGAAATGTTTCCACCTAAAAAAAAATATCTGTAATACTTTCATAAAAGATGGACATAGCCACCGTATAAGGACCTGGAAAAAGTCATTCATGCTTTTATCACTTCATGCCTGGACTACTGTAACTCCTAGTAGTATGGCATAGATCAGTTATCAGTCCGGTGCCTGCAAGTAATCCAAAATGCAGTAGCTCATCTTTTAACTGGTACAACAAAACACGAACATATTACCCCAGTTTTATCATCCCTTCATTGGCTTCCTGTCCATTTTAGAATAGATTTTGTTGCTTACTTTTAAAGCTCTAAATAGACTAGCACCTTCACATCTGTCCGAGCTGCTCCATGAACACACACCTCTAAGGGCTCTGAGGTTGTCTAATCACCTACTCTTAAAAAGACCAAAAACTAGGCTGAAACTGAGAGGTGACTGAGCGCTTGCAGCGGCAGCACAAGCCTTTGGAATAATCTTCCTTTCCATATTCGCTCAGCCCAGACGGTAGACTTGCTTAAATCCTTATTAAAGACACATCTCTTTTCCTTAGCATTTGGCTGCAATGTAACATCCTATTAGATGATTGCTGACTTCCGATTGTGTTGTTTGTGTTGTTTTTTACCCTGTATATCTCTATGTGCAGCACTTTGGTCAACTTTTGTTGTTTTAAATGTGATATATAAATAAACATGACTTGACTTGACTTGACATGATATCACTTCATTTTATAGCGTGGCGTTTTTTAGACCCAGAATTAGCCATAAGTGCTAAGTTGTCAGCTAAGATACAGCCACAGACAAAAACTTGCACAGACAAAAACTTGCTATGTAGTGCTAACATATTAATAATACTAGATGTTCACTCAACAAGACTGAAGAACAAACCTCTTGAACAGGCTGTATGGCTATAGATGAGGCTACATCTAGCAGACTGCCAGCAGCACCCATGGTCAGTCAAAGTGGCATCGCCATGAACACTGTATAACTTTAAGCCTTAATACAATTCAAGTGATTTTTAAACACAACTTTTATGAAATGGAAAATAAGTTATTAAGATCAAATCTGTTTTTTGTATCATGTTTATTTTTTGCGGGAGTCCGTGGAGCCAGACTCAAGTGGCAGGTTGAAGAACTTGGATTTTTGACTGTTTGATTTTTTTCTCATTCTTTTCTCTCCCTGGAAACACACTGTGTGACAATCTGCAGACACTTCGTGTGTTTCCTGATATTTATTGAGCATTTAGAAACGTTGCATTTAAAATTACCTGCAAATTGTTACTCCCTTTATTTTCTCTCCTCTTCAGTAGCGCTAGCTAAGATGCTGGAGGTACTGCAAGCACAACTTAGGAACCCTCAGTCTGGCCCCCTGTTAGCCCTGATTACAGCACTATATATGATACATAAATTATATGGTTTTGCCTCTTTAATCTCTTTGTATGTGACAAGCCTCGGTGATGATGGATACGCCTGGAGGATTGTCTCTTATGTGTTATTGAGCCTCCATTTAGGCTCAGATTGGTTTAATATTTGACGACGCATTGACAAAAATGCAAACATCTCTAAAGACACATTAAACCTAAAGTAACAAACCTGTTTTGAAAATGTAAGGAGTAGAAAGTACAGATATTTGTGTAAAAATGTAGGGAGTAAAAGTAAGTAGTCAGAAAAATAAATACTCAAATAAAGAACAGATACCTGAAAAATCTACTTAAGTACAGTAACAAAGTATTTGTACTTTGTTACTTCCCACCTCTGCATAGTAGGCACCTTTTGCTTTGATTACAGCTTTGCCCTCTCTTGGCATTCTCTCAATCAGCTTTATGAGGTAACCACCTGAAATGGTTTTCCAACAGTCTTGAAGGAGTTCCCAGAGGTGCTGAGCACTTGTTGGCCTTCACTCTGCGGTCCAACTCATCTCAAACCATCTCAATTGGGTTTAGATCAGGTGATTATGGAGGCCAGGTCATCTGACACAACACTCTATCACCCTCTTTCTTGGTCAAATAGCTCTTAAATAGTAATCGCCAACAGTGTCACCAGCAAAGCACCTCTATACCATCACAGTTCCTCCTCCATACTTCATGGTGGGAACTACACATGTAGGACCCATCTGCTCATCTTTTCTGCATCTTACAAAGACATGGTGTTCTCAGATCTGGAGTCATCAGACCAAAGAACAGATTCCCACTGGTCTAATGTCCATTCCTTGTGTTCCTTGGCCCAAGCCATTCTCTTCCTCTTGTTGTTCTTCCTTAGGAGTGGCTTCTTTGCAGCAATTCGACCATAAAATCCAGATTCACAGATGTGTGTGCTACTTGAACTCTGTGAAGCACTTAGGTGGGCTCTTATCTGGGGTGCCGTTAAATTTTGTGGTCCCTGAGGCTGGTAACTCTGATGAACTTATACTGTGCAATAGAGGTAACACTTGGTCTTCCTTTCCTGGGTCGATCTGATGAGAGCCAGTTTCATCATAACATTTGATGGTCTTTGCGACTGCACTTGAGGATACTTTTGTTCTGGTAATTTTTTGGATTGACTGACCTTCATTTCTTAAAGTTATGATGGACTGTTGTTTTTCTTTACTTAGTTGAATAGTTCTTGCCATAATATGGATTAGAACATTATTCAAATAAAGCTATTCACTGTATACCAACTCTACCTCTTCACAACACAACTGATGGTCTCAAACACATTAAGAGGGCAAGAAATTAACTATTGACAAGGCACAGCTGTTAACTGAAAGTCATTCCAGGTGACTACATCATAAAGCTGATTGAGAAAATACCAAGCTGTGCAAAGCTGCCATCTATGCTAAGGGGATAACTTTTTTTTACACAGGGTCAGGTAGGTTTGGATAGCTTTTTCCCGCTGAATAGATGCTTACTTTTTGTCTCCTCTCTGAGTTGATGTAAAATTATTATTTGAGATAATAATCTGCTGTGTGAGTTGGTAAAATAGTTGTGGTAATATGTCTTTGGATAACTTTTTTTCACCTGCTTCACTGGGGAAAAAAAAGAAAGGAGGTCAGAAAGTCACTGCTCATGCTAGCATGTTTGTAGCTATCCAAGATGACCAAGACGCTGTTGTGACTGAAGACCCAGAGCAGGGGAGCATAGTGAGCGATGTGGAGGAAGCTAACATTCTAAAAGAAGACACCATAGTGCAGGGATCCTCAAATCCAGGCTTCAAGGGCCAGTGTCCTGCAGGTCTTAGATGTGTCTCTGCTTCAACACACCTGAGTCAAATATGGAAGTCATTAACAAGACTCTGGAGAACTTGACTGCATACTGAGGAGGTAATTTAGCCATTTGATTCCGGTGTGTTGGATCAGGATGCATCTAAAAGCTGCAGGACACCGGCCCTTGAGGCCTGGATTTGAGGATCCCTGCCATAGTGGAACAAATAACTGTGAAACCACTAACTGAGCTATCAGAGAAATTTGACAGCATGAGGCAAAGAATGGCTACTGCTGAACAGCGCATTTCTGACCTGGATGACGCATCGACAAGAAGCACACCCAGATTGGATATTATGGAGAAAAATCTTTAAAGGACACTGGAAAGACTGGACAGTTTTGAGAACCAAAGCAGGTGCCAGAACGTCAAGATCACGGGTCTGAAAGAAGGTATCAAGGGCAGAGACCTGGTGCGTTTTTCGAGGAGTGGATTCCAAAAGTCTTGTGACTGCAGCAGACATGGGTAAAAATTAAAAGAGCCCATCGCACAGGACCTCCGGCAGGGCAAAATGGTAGAGATGACCCACAAGCAGTCCTTGTGAGACTACACAACTACATCGACAAAATATTTTCAACGCTGCAAGGAAAAAAGGAGTAATCCAAGTAGAAGATAGCAGAGTATCCTTCTACAAAGATTTTTCTGCAGAAGTTGTTACAAAGAGGCAGGAGTCTTCATGTGCCCGATGACAGCTGCGAAAAGCCCCTATCAAGTACGCGTTTGTGTTCCTGGTGGTGATTAAGATTTTCAATCAGAATGGAAGGACCACATCTCTCTCCGACATGAAAGAAATTAATGACTTTATTAAGACACTTCATAAGTGATTTCACATGGATCCTGCCACACATACGTTACAGAGTGCATGAAAAGTAACAGACTGAACAGCGATATGAGGTAAACCTGATTATAGTTGTTCAAAAGAACGTCACTTTGATAACACTATTCATAATTTTAAGCAAACTCTGTTCATGTTGAACTATCTACGAATACATATTATAATTATATACTGAAAACATCAATCCTATGATTATTCATATTAAAGATAAGTTAGCAAGGTGGAAGAAGCTCCCCATATCTTTTCTGGGAATGATTAACCTTATAAAGATGATAGTTCTCTCTAAATTAATATATCCAATATCCATGTTGTTCTTGTTTATTGACTCCAAGGATTTAGCCAGAATTAATAAAGCAATATCAGACTTCATTTGGGCAGGCAGGAAACCTAAAATTAAAACTGAAGCTTTACAACTCCCTAAAAACCTAGGTGGATGGGACCTACCCAGGGTTGAGAACTATGTACTGTCTCTACATGCAAGAATTATTTCACTGTGGGCTACCCGAAAACATGTTCAACCATGGCTTGAGATTGAGGAAAGTGTTTGACAAACCCTATCATCTGATACATTTATTTAATAAACAAAACCACGAATTGCCATTTATTGTCAAGGATAATTTTCTGATTACTAATACAATTAAGGAATGGGGCATTCTGAGGAAAATGATTGGACAGAGTAAGATTTTCTCATCTTTGAATACATTGGTAGACAATCTGGATTTGACAGTAGGGGGTGCTGGTCCCAATCTTAAATCATGGCAAGAAGTTGGCATTAGTAGGATACATGATTTATTGGAGAACGGAAAATTTAAGACATTTGAGGGCTTAAGAACACAATATAACATTAGTTCCTTAGACTTTTACAAATATCTTCAGCTAAGGCATTATGTCAATGAAAAAATGGACTTATTAGAGCTCTCAGGGGACTGTTATTTACTCAAAAAAAACCAATCCTTGATTGCCATAAATGTGGAAGATTTGTGTCAAGACTCTACGCTGAGCTGCAAGCCCTAAAGAAAGACAGAATGGAAAATTTAAAATTAACCTGGAACACAGCAGTTAAAACCACAATCGATTCTGAAGCATGGGAATACATTTTGATCCTGCCTTCTAGAATTTTAGTATGTAACCGATATAAGGAACTGCAATATAATATTTTATATAATGTATACATATCTCCCTATATATATATGCATATATATATATAGCAAATACATCAGGAAGTTCTCCAAACTGCCCTGAATGTAAATTAGCTACAGGGACTAGATTTCATTGCTTATGGGAGTGTAAAATCATAGAGGCATTTGGGCAGGCAGTATGCAGAGAAATTAGCTCCACATCTTCCCAGTCCAGTGCTGTGTCTCCTTGGGCTTATACCTGGGTACCTGGATACTTACAAAGAGCCTGTACAATTCCTATTGATGCTGGCTAGAAAGTCCATAATGCTTAAATGGGTTGGTGGTGACGCCCCTTCGGTTCATTTGTGGAAAAATATAATTTCTGAGGTTATTGTATTAGAAAGACTGTGATATAGTTTGAATGGAAATTCCCAGGCTTTTTTTTTTTTTTTAAATGGGGAAAAGTTCTGGAGTGTCTCAAAATTAAAAGGCCAGTAATGTGAACCGGGTTGATGTATCGCTCCTTTTTCTTGTAATTTGTTATTTGTAAATACTATAATTTAAGTACATGCCTCCTGATTTAATTTGATTTGTTATTTGTATTTGTGCTGTATGCATTTTATTTTGTTGTTGAGGTTAATTTTTTTTTTACTTTTTCCCTCTTCTTTTTTCTTTTTCTGTATAAATATTAAAATATTTAATAATCATAATATTTATAAAATAACAAAAAAACAACCTGCATTTTGCATTTCCTCAAGTTAATTTTGTCTAATAGCAAAGTTTGTTTGATGATCTGAAACATTTGACAAATGCAAAAAAAACTAAGAAATCAGGAAGGGGGGTAAATACTTTTCCATGTCACTGTGCATACTGTAGGTTTCACATGACTTCATAGAGTCCTCTGAAAACTTTCCTTTTCAGATGACTGTATGCACTTTATGTGGGTCATGTTTGCATGACATATACAATGTATCTCAGCGCCCTTCACTCCAGTGGCTCTTGTGAAGTATATTTAGAATCCCTATTTAGTGTTTAACTCCTAACACCCCAGGCTGGCCCATTCATCGCCTTCCACATCATTGCAGAACTCAAGTGCAGTCTGCTCTCCATCCTCAGCCGTGTTTGTTGTGTTTGGTTTTGCCTGGTCCACCTGGCCCTCCGTTTCATTACTCCAATTAGAATGATTAGGATCTAAAATTGCTTGTGTCGGCTCAGTGATTGACAGAAATTGGCCACTTAGGGAGGAGAGCTGCAGACACACAAAACGCTGTTCAATGGCTTGTGTAGTGAAACGGGTACAGGATGTGCATGCGAGTGTGTTGTTTGTTTGTTTACTCTGATGGGAGATGTGCTCACTGAAGACAAGAGCAATTCTTTAGGCAAACAATGCGAGACTACAGAAAGTCCAGATACCTTTCATTTCCCACAAGTCCAGTGTGAATGTTTGGGGGAGCAGCAGACACAGTTTGTGTTTGTTTGTGTTCTTGCAACTGTGACAACAAGGTTTTGCAAACACTATGAACTTACCTTTGATTATGAAGCAGAGTCTTTCTGCTGCACGTATGCACATACATAAATGAACAGTGTGCTATCGTATGAAATTCAGTATACACAGATAAAACAAATTACGTCCACTCCAGTTCCGAGACTGTGATCATGTGTGGACATGAAATCTCCCCCACCCCCACCCCGCCCCATTCATACAGTTTAATATGCTCCAGGCGTGTTGCAATCAGGACATATCACAAGCACACTGATTGTGCGAAAGCATGACAGACAGGCAATCACTCCTCAGTCATGGCACGTTTTGTTCAACCCAGTTGGAGCTGGGAATGTGACTTGTTTTTGCCGAGGTGCATTAAACGGTCGAACATAATTTAGACCACTGGCTGGTCTTCGTGTCTCTTCTCATTACAGCCCTCGTGGTCGGGGCTGCCGTAAGTAGTGACTGCTGGAGCAGATCTCGAGGGTCTGTCTTTGCAACAGCTTCGTGGCGTGTGTGCTGGTGGAGTGAGGCGTTATGTTTATAGCACATCAGTGTCAAGTACGGCCGTTCATCATCAGGCGCTGATACTCGGGACTGCAGAGGCCCGTGACAGAACATTAATCTGTCTCTCAAACAGACAGCCATTAGTTTGTCATGCACCCCCTTTTCCTTCATCTTTTTCGTCTCCGTCTTCTTCAAGTTCAAGACTAGATTTTGATTTTTTCACAGCGTTCTTCCCCTTTTGTTTTGTGTTATTTATTTTAGCTGTATTGACAACATCCTTTGTGCCATTTTTTTTTATTCTATTGTTTAGGTATATACACTGTGATTGCACAGCACATGACCTGTATGTATCCCAGCTCCAACCTGCCACAACCTATTTCAGTCAAGCCACCCACCCCTGCAAGTTTTGCTAAAGCTAAGGTTTTGGATTGGGTTCAAGGGTTGAATTGGGTTTCTCTTCCCTCTGGCTCAATACTTGAATTAATCAGATTTCTAGAAATGTGATTAATGCTGTGATGCGGTGTGTGATGTCCAACCCTGTGCTCATGTTTGTTACAGCAACATTATCAAGTAAGACTGTGTTTTCAGCTTGTTATGCTCCACCTTACATTTGAAAAAGCAAGTTCATGAAGATTTAAGTGTTGAATATCAAGGTTTTTGTTTGTTTGTTTGTTTGTTTGTGTGTGTGTGTGTGTGTGTGTGTGTGTGTGTGTGTGTGTGTGTGTGTGTGTGCGTGCGTGCATGTACAACACTTTTTTCATTATTTTAGTAGAAGACTCTCCTCTTCTCCTCTTTGGGAACTGCTGCCTTTCCATTATGATAGTTGTGTCTTTTCCCTCACTTCCCTTTTGACATTTTCTTTTATCTTCCGGCCAGGATGTCTGTGAAAAGTGCAAAGGGAGGACCAGAAAGCAGACCATCCTCTGCCGCCAGGTCAGTGAAGAAAAAAAGTCAAAATTAGCAATTCAACTAAAAGCTCAGTGTGGATCCTCAACCTTTATTGTGGAGCTGTGACATAATGAAGCATCCCCATTATTATTATTATTTATTATGTAGCAGTTCATCAGTGATTCAGTAGGTAATCAAACTGCTTTTAATAGATTTTAATAAATTTTTCTCCATCTTAGCCACTTCAATGGGATCATCACTTTTTTTAATTTCATTTTGTTTTGTTTTATTTGTTTGTTTGTTTGTTTGGGGGGGTTGTCTTTGTAAAATCTATCAAAATCAGAATTTATGTTTCTAACATTTGTTCTGGTTGGAATAAATAATAGGACTCTAAATTGATTAAGGCCTCTCTCTTTCCTAGCACATCTCCACGAGGGGGGAGGCCTGCAGCAGCTGGAAGATCACCTGTTGCAGGGAGATTTAAAAACAAGGCCCTTCAGCTCAGCCTCTCCAAGAAATTCTGGTTATTATCATTCTCTGTTTCTAATCAGCATTGATTAGGACGAGGGGAGTGGGACGTGTAGAGTTGTGCACCCAATTATATGATGCATCAGCTGAAAAACAAACTTGTAGAATTTCCAAGTTGCCCTCCTCAGAAACGTTGCCCTTTTCCTTTTTCTGGTAACTGATGTTACCACTGATATCACCTGACTGGACCCAAGCTACTGATGGTGCGTGAACAGACTATGGAAACTATAATCTCAAAGTGTATCTGGTAAACTGCTGGAGGGGAAATTATAGGTTTGACTTTTATGATGATAGCTCTCAACAATTGGCGTGCAAATGCACTCTTCACAGCTCAAAGTCCCCCACGCCCCAGGGGAAGGGCCCTGAGGAGCAGGGTAGTCGAAGTGGTAAACGGAGCCTCAGCAACAGCTCAGCGGTGGCCGCTGCCTACGTCGCCTACCTCAATAAACTTTTCGGACAGGTCAGTTCAAGGCACTCATACATATATGCATGAATGTTGACAGACCCTTGACATGTGTTAATCATGAATAAGGTTTTATTTTTGTGTTGAAACCATAGCTGAAAATCATAAAAGAAAATAGAAGAATTGGCTTCAAATCTTAAAATGCTGGAAAAAGCAAAGTGCTCCAGGATCTGTTCTTACATGCATAAAAAGCATTTAAATAAAAGTTAAATATAAACTAAATTGAGCAGAGGTGGTATGGATTGTATAAAATACTATTTACATAGTCCATATCATCATGTCCTGGTGGCTGCGTTCTGGTGATAGTTTTACAGTAAAAATTAAAGCTTAAAACAGCAACACACCTCTCCATTTTTGCAACATTGTGACAGTAACAACACCCACATGTTTTAATCCATCCTTTGCAAGTTTAATACAGTATGTTTATGTTTCACATGTTGTTCCCCCAAACAAACTAGAAAAGATGGCTGGGGAGAGCGAGGTTTGGCTTTCTCTGCTTAGGCTGCTGCCCCTGCAACCCAGCCCCAGATAAGTGAAAGAAAATGGATAAATGGATGTTTATGTTTCAAAGCAAATTGCTTGTTACTATGTGTAACTATTTTATTGGCTACATGGAGAAGACCTACAAATAGTTTGGGTTATCTTGCATTTTGCAGAGAGAGCAGACAGAAAAAAGATCAGAAATCAAGAGCTCAAAGAGCAGGGACACAAGATCAAAATGGTTAGTCCACATATTAGAGAATCGTTAGAGAAAAACATGTATTCCGTCATTGCTTTGATCACCACCACCACTGAATAGTAGTGAAACTTGAAAAAGTGCGGCTCACACTGGAAACGGAGACTGTTCGCCTTCAGAGTAAAAGTTGTGCCCGACCCTGAAACTTACACTTTTTAAAAGGCGCAACACACCTGCGTCTTCCAACTACAGGCAACTGCAGCAATCTGATAGCAAGCAAAGTAAGCTCAAGAAGGTTTTAAGTGCAGCTCCATAGACTACTTTATGACTAGTTTCACCTTGCAGCAGCCCACAACCACTTGCCAACTGGTCATATTTTTCCCTAGTGACAGGTGGTTACCATGGGGTCAATCTCTAGTTCTGCTCGACTTTGGCTTAGGAATGCATTTCTCACCGGCTGCCAGCAACCTCCAACAACCTTTTTCCAAGAGTTCCAGAAATATGAAATTTTTTTTCCTGGGCACTGATGGTTGCCAGGTAGTTGCCAACTGGTCTATAGGCCTGTGTGATTGGGTCTTAGGCTCCGTTTACACAGAAATGTTTCGGAAACGATCTCCGTTTACACAGAAATGCTAGAAATGGTGAAAATGATAGTTTCCCATTTTTTTGTTGCAAAGCTTGTTTACGCAACACGCGCATGCATGGAGGGACTCAGTGGGATGCACAGCAAAGATCTGTTCATTATTTACAAAATGATTTGATGTGAGAAACTTTGTGTGGACTGACCACAAGGTTGGATTGCTGCTGCACACAGTACCTGCCACATGATTGAAATGCACCTCCGCTGATCCACATGACGGTGTAGCAAATGTACATTTTGTAGAAGAAAGGCTATTAAGTTCAAAAGACTGAGCAGTACAAGAAGCACTCGTGAATCCACCATTGTGATTGTTGTTCAATCTGCATGCGTAGAAAACTGCGGCGGTCACAACCATAGTGCGCATGTGCAAATTCCCCCGTTTCCAAAAAGCATCATTTTTGTCCGTTTACATGAAGATGGAGGCCGGAGTGTTTCAGAAATGTTCCAGTCTGGAGGCCATTTCCAAAATGTATCGTTTTCACTCCGTCCTCGTGTAAACGGGAGGCTGAAACGCATCAAAACTACATCATTTCCAGTGGAAACATTGTGTAAACGGGGCCTTAAATACACTGTCAGTGTAAACTTATGAATAAATTAAAGCTTGTGGGAAAGGATCTTGACATCAGACAACAGTTGACTTTAGAAGAACTGATCATTCTTTTCAAATGTACCATGACCAGTACACTTTGTTGTTGTTTTTTTTTTTCATTTAGATTTTACAAGCTCCTTTTCACTCAGGGTTTTTTTTAATCGTTTTTTTTTAAAAAAATTATTATCAACTGCTATGGATTAGGTGATAATCCACAGTACAAAGTGCATTGCACCAGTGGGACATTGCACCAGGGCCCAAAAGATAGGAAAGGCCAAACTGTATGACTAAAATCAGCCTTTCTCTCCAAATTACATGGAACATATTACAAGTGTTCTATTATATGTTTACGTTACGGTTCTATCTTGTGAACCAAAGCCTAACCTTATTTATACAGTATACTTTTTTTTTAATCAATAGAATTTTAGCTGCAAATATTTACTCACTTATTTACACAAATAAGTAAAAAAAAAACAAAACAGGTGTATATTATATTATATTATATTATTTTATATTATATTATATTATATTATATTATATTATATTATATTATATTATATTATATTATATTATATTATATTATATTATATTATATTATATTATATTATATTATTACTTCCTGACCTTACTCACCTTGATTTTGTAAACCTGTTGATGTCAACTATGCAACAATTTGTTTTTTGGAAACTGTCCTATAGAGTAGCTCATCAGCACAGCAGCATTATAAATTATCTGTAATAAAAAGAAGAAAAAAGTGGTGACAGAGACGAGAGCAGCATAAGACTTTGTCCCAAAAGATGAAGTTCTGATGGAGACATATCTAGAAGCTGGTCCTGATTGTTGAATGAGGAATTCTAGAAATGAGTACGCTTGTTTGGTGACCTTGTCCAGTCTGTGAGGTTAATGGGCTTCTCTCATTTGATGCATACTTTACAGTCATCTCATGTTACTTTAGTGAGGCTAAATCTGTTTTGGACTTGTGGCAGCCTAGTAGAAGAAGAAGATGTGAGTTTCTAGCATAAGTTCCCCAACCTCTGACTGCATTTGCTGTCCATGGTGCTGATCAAAAACTGTAATGACACTGCAGATATTAACTAATGTTATATTCTGCCAGCTGAAATGTATTGACAGCAAAACTGAGTTTTTTGGACACCGTGATTTTAAGTAAGAGTATTAATATTTTCTACTACAATCACCTCCTTTGTCATAGTAACTGCACACTGTTTACACCAGGATGCAGCTGCTACCTTTGCTTCAATTGATGTGACTTTGCCTCACCCCTCTCCATCAGCCACAGCAAGTCTCACAATTTTATGAGTTTCTATATGTAGAAACTCCTGTTAAGGAAAAAAAATAGCCTGAGCAGGAGGAGAAGTGTTCAATTTTCCCTCAATATTCAAGATTTATTTTAATTACAATTATGCAATACAACAAAAATGTACAACAAAAGTGCCAATGCAGCCTCTTTATGCTGTACACAAAACACAAACACGGAAGAGTGATAAAGTGGAGGTTTACATGGTGAGTCACAGCTGAAAGAAACAACATTACATTTAAAGTTATACAGTTGAGCAGGAAAATTGCCCTATTTATTCAGCTGATTGTAAGCACAAACAATCAGCTGTATGTATAAACACTGCTTGTGGCTGTTTACGTCCATAGCTATCCAAAACTGAATGCTCTGTTTGTAAACCAGTAATCGCTAAAACAAGAAACATAAAATTGGGATTGTGGGATGTAATCCACATCCTCTATGTGCTAAAAAAAAAGCTTTATTAAAAAAGGGAAGCAACTCCAATAATTTCACAAATGATTTAATGCTTGGGCACCGCTGCTTCTTCCAGTAATGCTTTGCTTGGCTCGGGTTAAGAATTGGCTCTGTTCACAGCTGATACCATGATCCCAGATCCCTGCAGGATGTCACTGAATGTTTCAGAAAATTAAAAATGGACATGAGCCAAGAAACAGTACAGAACCACCCTGATTTTTTAATTTAGACAAATTAGCTTATTTATACATGGAGCACCATATAAAATTATTCAAAAATGTATTGATACTGTATATCCATTCCTATTTAAAAGGGCAGAGACCTTGTACCATTATTAGTTCCTTAGATGGGAGTATACACAGATTTAGTCATTTTGAAGACACATGAAAGAATAAAAAATGTAAATCAAATCTTCATACAGTTGAATTTGGCTGTACTTTGTGGTTTGAGTAGCATCGACAGCAATTCATGGTTGTTTCAACATCACCTGCAGCAATTTGCTCTGACACGATTCAGATATGTACAGAGTAATGGCGGGAAGAGTCGGGTCATGATGGTCGTGCTGTACATCTACATGAATATAATTATGGATATTACTAGTCAGTCTTCCTAATGAGCCAAATATTCATGATGCATGAATGGATGACATTAGTGATTTGCCCAGGAGAGGATATCTAATTGTTCTGAGAAAAGTAAATGTTCCCTTGGCAGGATTATAGGCTGTATTAGATTTGTCGTGCAGCTGGTAGATTAGACAGAGTTTGCTGGTATTGCGCACAAGTGTGAAAAAAGTTATCGTTTTCATTTAAAACCATAATAGAGATGGTCTTCCCAAGAGTTAAAGCATTGGTTACAGTGATTTCTTCTGTTTCATATTTCTCTCACTTATATGTTTCAGATTGTCAAACAAATTTTAATATTAGACAAAGATAACCTGAGCAAATACAAAATGCAGTTTTTAAATGATGATTTATTTATTAAGGAAAAAAATATCCAAACCTATCCAAAGTGAAGCAGGTTAAAAGATCTCAAAAAGCAGCACATCATGATACGATCTAAAGAAAGAACTGAGAAAGAAAGTCACTGACATCTACCAGCCTGGAAAGGGTTACAAAGCATTTCTAAGGCTCTGGGACTCCAGTGAAACATGGGGAGAGCTGTTATCCACAAATGGAGAAAACTTGGCACAATGGTGAACCTTCCCAGGAGTGGCCGACACACCAAAATTAGTCCAAGAGCGCATCAACGACTCAACCAGTCGACTCACAGAAGAACCCAGAACAATACCTAAAGAACTGCAGGCCTCGCTTGCCTCAGTTAAGGTCAGAGTTCATGATCAGTAAGAAAGAGACTGGGAAAAAATGGGATCCGTGGGAGAGTTCCAAGGTGAAAACCACTGCTGGCCAAAAAGAAGACAAAGGCTCATCTCGCATTTGACAAAAAAAATTCTTGATGGTCCCCAAGACTTTTGGGAAAACCTTTGGGCCAGGTAGGTTTGGATAGCTATATCCAAAGATACTCAGGTTATCTTTGTCTAATATGAAAATTTGTTTGATGAATATGCAAAAAATAATAAATCAGGAAGGGAAAGAGAAAGAAAGAAAATCTAAAATAAAAACTTGTTTGTGGTTGCTTTCCATGTTTCAACTTTACAGAGCTCACTTTTTTAGTGATGGTCAATGGAAAAAAAATTTCTGTGCCACAGGAGACTTATTCATTGTAACACCAAGAGTGATCACTGAGAAAGATTTGTGCTGAAGCTGCGTAACCACTTTCTCTCTCTTTTCACATTCATGCGATTCACTGAAAGCCTGTGTAGGAAAGAGGTCAGACAGTTAATGCTATAAAATTCATTTTTACTTCTTTTCTTTTTTGTAAAGCTGGCCACACAATCAGAAATGACCAAATTTATCTAACAGGACATTTAACTGTAAACCACAATGTTTCTCTAACTGCCAGATTAATTTTTAAACACACACACACGTGAAGGATTTCCCGTAAATGAAACCCACCCCAAGAGGAGCTGCGTGCCTATGAATATTTAATGATGTTGCATAACTCAATCTTAATAACTACTAGGACTGCTTCATAGTTTCAACCCATTTATTGGAATAGGAATAACCATGACCTTGGGCTGCTGCAGACTATTTTACGTTCCTCTCTGACTTACTACGTCACCTGCCATGACTGATCTACGTTGTTTTACTGTGGCGATCTGATGTTCTGAATTTACAAGCGATGCTTGGACACTGAGGTAGAGAGAACATATATCCTACAGCATTCCTAATCTCAACACAAGTAGCAAGATTCCCTGTCAGCCCTCATCACATCTACGCAAACAAGCGGCTGGGAGAGAGAAAAAGAAAGACAATTGATACATATACACATCAGATAGTTGCACAGTTGAATGCAAAGCAAACTGGAATGTACTTGGAGGGCATTTACCATGCCCATAATGTCCCTGCTTTGTGATTTTTTAAGAGCCTTCTCACTCCAATGACCACATGCTAATGTGAAGCATCAACATACTTCTCATATGTGTACATGCGTCATGCTTACAAAGCAGTGTGCTGCTCAGTGGGCCATATGAAGGCAGACAGAATGAAATGAACCATTAATGGGCTTGTTCTGACGGATGAATCGAGAGCCTGCATGGCATGCGGACTAATCCTTTCTGGATCAGAAAAAAATCCAATTAAGATGTTGACCTTGCTTTCTAAATATGCCCTTTTGTGGTTGGAGGAGCCTGCGCAGGGTAAACAGCGGTGCAGCACAGTGGGCATTATTGCATTTTTTTTTACGCAACAATAATTGTATTACAAATTTGAAGGGTTGTATAAGTCATAAGTGTCTTAATGTTTCAAGTAGAACCTGCATTTAGTGATATAACTCATGGTGCAATTGCGTCTTGACATTACATTTATGTTTCAACTCTGTTGGCAATTTTACACAGTGAATAATCATTTGAACGCCTGCCATGTGGAGCAGCTTCCAAATAAACCACAGAGCCATTTTTCCTGATGTTATTGTGCACTTGAACAGGATGACCTTGTATGATTTATGAATTAGACACACTGAGTGCCAACATGCATTAGGAAGAAAAATATTGCGCTTCTCTTTGCATTTCATTCGCCGCGCGTGCTCTGATTTCCCGTTTTATCTCTCACTTTTCCAACATTAAAAAAATTAACATCTCAAGGTTGAAGAATGGCTTCCTTTCATAAAAGTAGCAGCAGAGTAATGAAAATAGACACTTGATTAAAAGCTAAGGTGAAACTGAAAACTGTAAGAACTCACACGTAAAGCAGGCTTCTGAAGTAAATATTCTTTCCATGCAGAATATGAAATGAATCAAGAAGCTATTCAACTACAACAGTGTCTCTCTCTTCTGTATGATGTGTAATATTTTTAAATTGGATCATCACAGGTTTCATGTATAAAAAAGTAGCAACTATAAAAGGAAATCAATAAATGGTTGAAAAAGGTCTCTGAAAATCTGACTCAGTAAAAATATTCAAGTGAGTAGTTACATGGATAGTTATGATTTGTTATGTCTTGAGATCACAGTTTTTAAATACACTGAGCCTCAATTTTTTTTCCATTATCGTGTCAAAGTATGAAAACGCAAGCCCACAGAAAATCTGTGCACATTTGTTCGATAAATAATCAGTTTTTAGAAGCTGTTGTGTCGATCTTGTTTCTTTGAGATTACAGATATCCTCAGGCTTCTGGCATCTTTGCAACATTTCCATATGTCAGGCTGCATTGCTCTATAAGATGACTGAGTTAGCATGTTTCTTGCTTTCCCTTGTGGATGATATTTGTGGGGTAGAGTTTGCAAGCCCTCAAGTGGCACAACCATCGTGCTAAGGACACATTGTCTCAGTGCATCTACAGGATGATTAATGACATTTCAGTGTGATCTTTTAATATCTAAGCTTTTTTATGCAAATTCATTTGGCACATGTTTACAAATGTGCTAATTAGAACACTCTCTCAAGGACTGAGGCATGTGATATATGACTTTTTCTTTTTCTATTATGTGATCACGTTGAGAGCTTACATATTGTGGAGTATGATGGATTCTTGCAAAGCTGCCAAACCACAAAGCCCATCCTTTTAACTCTGCATTTTACCCTTTACCCTTAGGTAATGTATTTTAATTGATTTCCAAAATACTGCCTTTTTATTAAAACTGCTTGTCTGCAGTCAGACATATAACAACATGTTACTATTTTAAGCCATCAGCACACCTAAATTTTACTGTCATTTACTGTAGATTTTGTTCCTAGCTTCTAGCATTGCCTCACTCTGAAAAAATGGAAATGGTAGAGACCAAAAAAAGGAGGAAAAGAGATCACCCTGAGAAATGTCAAAACAGGGCAGAGAATACAGAATCTTTCACACACGGCTATATGCAAATTACATATCTTGCCCATGTAGGCCAGTGTGTGTGTGTGTGTGTGTGTGTGTGTGTGTGTGTGTGCATGTGTGTGTGTGTCCATATGTGTCATTGCTTAAATGTACTGTGTTTCTTTGCAACTGTGCAAAGTTATGTTTTGGCTGTGCATGGGTGTATATTCACACAGACTGAGCCTATGCTGGGCCTCCCTCGAGATACTGTGTGTGCGTGCATGCACGCGCGTAGGAGTGTGTCATTTTGCAAATTAGGAAGACATGTCGCTGGGTTAAATCCCATTAGAGTTTACTGCCAGCATGCAGCAGCAGTGCTGACATGATATGCATGTTATTCTAATTTGGTAGTCATAAACAGATCATCACTGGGTTGTTTCTCAGGAGAATTCATTGTTTTAAAGCAACCCTGATTTTACATTCCATATTCTGATACAGGTGTAATTATTTCTACTGCTTTTTTTTCTTTCCTATGCTGTGCAGGAGAGGCAGCTGATGCCACTGGAGATAGATGGTAAGATGTTGTTGAAGGTGTAATTACAATGCAAGTGTGCGATAAATTACTAGTCAAACACACACCAGAGTATCTAGCTGCAGACAAGATGGCAGAGTGAGACAGTACCTCTGCAAGAGGCACCACTTCAGTATAAAGAATCCCGTGATTCTTCAAGGTGTTCATTTCTCAGGGTGCCAAACACTGCCGTTCTGCAAGATATCGTTGGTGTTGCAGAGATACAAGCAAAGTGCCTGTGTTTGTGCCATGATGCAGGGGCTACTGCAATTTTAGAACCCGAGAGGTCCTCTGTTTAAGATCTGTTCACATTTGGAGGTTGAAGTGGTGGTGGATTGTGTCACAACTTTCTCAGCACAAAAGATTGTGGTTTGGGTTAAAATATTAATTTTATTAACATTCACACTGAAAAATGATGCTTGCTCAACACTATAAATCTAATGCCAAGCAGTTCCTTTTTAAGCATCTATATCATCAGAGTAGACCAGCTCCTATGCACAACTGAATATTCTCAATAAAGAGCTGGTCCAGTATTCCACTACCAGGACATAAACAGCGTTCCTACTGAATCCAAGCTTCAACCTGCTGATGGACTTTTCTATTTCAGTACCCTAGCATAGACTTTCCCATGGATGCTGAGGAGTGTGATCACACCCCCAGTTGGACAATCCAAGGGCACTGTTCCCAACTTCCCCATGATGTTGCAGGGGCATGTCAACCAGAACAGTCCTACAATATCCAGACTCTTAAAGTACTCAGGATGAATATCTTCCACCGCTGACACCAAATAGTTTCCTTCCTACCTCAGTGACCTCCAACACAATGAGGGACTAGTTGCCCCCTCATCCTTAGACTAACCTTCCTCCATGGAAGATGTGTCTGTGGGATTGAGGAGATCTTCAAAATATTCTTTTCACCACGTGACAATATTGAGGTCATCAGTGTCCCATCCCCACCATATAAAGTGTGAGCAGGAAACCTCTTCCCCCTCCTGAGTCACCTGACTTGTTTACCAGAATTATCTTCAAAATCACCTCCGCTTTACTTGCCGGTACCCATCAGCTGCCTCTTGAGTCCCACAGGCTAACCAACCCTGATAGGACTCCTTTATTCACTGATGTCCACTGTCTGGTTTGCCACACAAGTGCCAATGACCTTATGGCCACAGCTCTGTACAGCTGCTTCAGCAATGGGTGTGTGGACATGGTCCATTTGGACTTAATGGAGCTCCCTTGGAATGCTGTAAAAGTTCTGCAAGAGGTGGGAGCTGAACATCTCCAGGACTGGGACATCTGCCCAGTACACCCTCACTAAACACTTGGTCACGCCAGGCCTAAATTATTGGAACAACTGATTTATTAATGAGTTTCATTCATTTCTGGGTAGTTTAATTTACAGTATTATAGATTTATAGTTTATATTCAAAATCTAAATCTTCAATATATAATTAAAACTCTAAAATAAATGTATTGTAGTGCAAAGTGCAACATTTGTCTCCAGAATCAAAGACACGTACCTTTCAACAAACACCTGGCTGACTGCAGTTCAGACTTGTGCTTCTTAAACAGTATCTGCTTGCACTTTGTGTGCACGTGTGTGTGTGTGTGTGTGTGTGTGTGTGTATGCACATGCTTGACTCTTGGGAAAACCCAGTTTTACAGTTTGTTGCAATCCAGTCGATGTAATTTGTTTGTGTGTCTGTCAGAGCTTCAGGAGGCCTTTAAGGAATTTGACTATGATGCGGATGGCTTCATCCATTACAAAGACATTGCAGACTGCATGAGGACTATGGGCTACATGCCTACAGAGATGGAGCTCATCGAGATCATCCAGCAAATCAAGATGAAATGTAAGTATTTATCTGGCGGTGTGCATCTTTAAGGTTTCATTTCTCTCTAAAGAGGCTAAAGCATGCATGCATAATTGATGGATCTGTCAGTGGAGTGCAGGTGTGAATGCGCGAGTCATGAGTCTGCACAAACCCACATGCCTGTGCTCTCTCCCGTGAGTCCTTGAGGACCTCATATTTGCCTTTAGAGTTGGGGACATTCAAGACGTTTTGGCAGACTGATTAATGGTCCTCACACTGAAGGTGCAGGGGTGTACGGGTGTTAGTCTACATGTAGAAGTGTGTGTTTTCACTTAAGTTTTGTCTCTCTGCCCTTAATGATGTTTGCCTCTGCTTTCTTTTCTCAACGATCAAGCGCAGATATGTGTGGTAAGTGTTGAAAGTTTAAGGTGAATCATCATCGCAGCTGGATTTTTGCCATAGCCTGGAGTGAAGTTATCTGTAACACCTACCTGGTATCATAACAACCTTAGTTCTGAAAACCTTAACAAAGATTCTTCTGAGACTTTACATAACTTCCAGTGGACAGCCAGGACTTTGCACATGGATCATGCTAGGGATGTGAGATTTTACAGTGTATTATACATTATTACAATATGCAATTATCAGGACTTTCATTATTTTTATTGTTATGTGCACTGAAGCACAATATCAGCTATACCAGTGGCACATCTGCACATTGTGAGAACTTCTCTTTTTTTGGCATGTTTGTGTTTAGCATTATTTGAGCAGTTTATATTTCTTCATAAAAAAGAAACAGCACAATTATTCTCTTATAAATGCAATATTGGAATTATATGCAATATACTGCACCCTTGCTTAATTCTTTTATAGCCATTTTCACTGACCAGTGGCTTATGGTGGCTAGTATTAGCCATTGTTAGCAAGCTAGTTCTGTGTAACTGATGTTGCTGAGTGCTCTCAGTAAGAGCTGTTTTCTAGTCCTGCTTGTGCTGCAAAATCTCTTTAGTATTTAGAAATTATCAGTACACAGTAGGCACATATTAACTGCATCCACTTTTCCCCTGAGGTGTATTTTTCTTGACTTTTAATTGCCTCCCACTGAATGTGAAAGGCAAAGATGCAAAGAGGAAGGTACTTTTTAGAGAAATTAGTCTTTTTCTCTTAAGTTAGCTGTGTAGTAATTCCTGGTAGATTATGTTTCATGTTTTAGGCACTTCAATTATTAATCAGGATGCACTTTTACCACTGCTGCTGCTATACCAGAACAGTTAAGTGTCAGTGTCTCATGAATACTATCAGGCAGCAACATGACACATTACACAAGAGCCACCTACTCTGAACAACAACAACCCACATGAAAGTGTCCATTGTATCTCACCTGCACCTTCGCCTGCAGAAGTGACCAAACAAGCAGTTCGAGCTTTACTAGGAAAAGTGAACCTCTTATGTCGGGTCAGCTGCAAATCATTAAAGGATACAAATTTACTAGCAAATGTCACTTTGGTCCGTTAAAATCCTGTCGAGGTCCTTGCTCTTTCTGCTTAAAGGGAACTAACGGCCCATGTCAGTGTTCAGAACGGAGCGGAGCTCCAAACCATCTCTGGCATTAACATCAGCACACAACTGTGCACTGGGAGCTTCATGTTATAGGTTTCCATGGCCCAGCAGCTCTTGAAGTTGTAATGTGTAGGTGGCCCAGTATGTTTTTCCTATAAGGTAAATAAATAAATACATTGATAATAAGAAAAATACTGGACTGTGAGTCAGCAGCAGCTTAATCACACCTGATCTAGTAAGGCTGTTTTTTTTTTTCAGCTGTGACCAGAGTACAGCTGGCTTTCTCTCCTACCAGCTAGTAAATTAGTTTCACCTGGTATCCCAGGTGTAAACAATTTCTTGATTAGATTCCTAGAACAACAACAGCAAGGACATTTAAAACTAAGACTGAGAGAGTTGTGGCTGCATTACCCTCACAAAAATGTCTCCATCTGATGTGCACCCCAAATACAGCGAAAAATCTAAAGAAAGGAAAATGACTCATGCTTTAATAGCTACAGTCACAAGGTCTAAAATTGCAGCCATAAAAAGAGTGACTAACATGTGAAGCTTTGCACATCAGTATATAACAGGAACCAAAAAATAGATGAAGTGATGCCTCACACAGTGTAGAAAATCATTTTCCATCTGTGCGTCAAAGAAAACCTTAAGAGAAATATTGAGCACACCAGGCCTTTAGAGGTTGCAGCTGTGTTATATTTTATGCCGTGTTTCATACTCTGTTCAGTGAGGCTTTGGTTTGATCAATAAGATACTGTCAGCCATAGATATTCCAAAGCATGTTCTCTATAATGTAATCCCTATAGATTCATTATGAAATTCATCCATTTTATTCCTACACTACACTATCAATCTACATTACACTATCAATTAAAAATAATCATAATCTCCTAAGGCTTTTGGCAGAGTTTTCTCAACCCTGTGATCTCAGACTGACCCACTTAAGGCGCAGAAATTCTTCAAGGCTGTGTCAGGAATCCCCCAGACAGCTGCTTCACAAGGGTAAAGCCAGTCAGCCAAAAAAATATGTTTTACCTTGAGGCAAGCATGAAAATCATTTACCAACCTGAAAATCAGAAAATTAATTGCCAAAAGTAGACTTTTATTTCAGAATCCTACTGCTGCTATGGTACTAGACAGCAGTTTTATCCATTAGCTTCATGATTCAGCATCATTTAGAGTACTTTCCATCCAGGCGGTTTGTTGTATGTGATTCTCTCTCAGCAGACTCTGATTAGATTTTTGAACCACAAAATGACTGCATGGCTTTATTGAAAGAGTCTTTTCCTTCCAATAAGACCCAGATAATGAAAGAAGGCCAAGCCTACTGGTCCACACTATCAAATCAGCCTGTCTTTTGTCAAACTAATAACATGACCCATCCCATTGTATCAGTCTGTTTTGATCATTACCATGGAGATCAACCAAACTGGTTCTAATAGGGATGAAGTCAGCACAATGAGCACACAGCTGAATGTACAGTAGCATCCATGCACTGAGGACATTTATAAAATTTTCACAACAAACTTAAATTAAGCTAGGCCAGCTTTACACTCATGCAAATATTATTGTGTGCGGGAAAACAATGTCGGCCAGGGTAAGGCGTCTGCATCAAGGCTGAGATCCAGCTTTGTATCCAGCTCTCTTTAAGCATCCATGGTAACAAGTCAAGATATCTATGATGAAAACAAACAAACAAAACCCCAGACGTTTTGGGATAAGGTGATCTTGGGGATCCCAGCTGTTCTGTAGAAACACTGTGGAGTCCCTCAGGGCTCAATCCCAGGTCCAGTTCTGTCATTATATTTCAATAAGGAGAGACCATTTGGAAAAAAGAATACGATTTATTGAGATACAGAATTAAAATAAAAGCTATTTGGTGATTTGGTGACAGCTGAAAGAAGACCCAGCAATGATAGGAATTAGGAAAGGATCGCCCAAAGTCTAGATGTGGTGAAGGTGAAGATGGAGGCATGGATGGGGCTCTGAGAGGCCAGGGAGAAGGTGGGTAGCACGAATGAGAGTCTGAAAGGCAAAATGACAGAAGTGTACTGAAACTTAAAGCACACAGAAAAGACGCTGATTGGTTCATAGAAGGTAGGCAAGAAAATAGTTGGACTGATGCCAGTATTGAGATTGACAGCACTGGAAAGTGGAACTGATGGAAAGATTAGACTTGCAGTCTGAATGGACAAATCTTCCGTATTGAGCTTACGCATAAGCTTCATATGTTACCCCTAGGTCATCTACTCAACAGCTTCAGTAGTATTTCTTACCACTGCTGATCATATGCAGCCAAACAACCTCAGTGAATGCCTCACTGCTGTTATTGACTCCATTTCCACCCTGGCATTTTCACTGAGGAAGTCAGTCATTACTTTTCCTCTCATCGCCTCATATTAAGCATTTGAATTTTGAAAGGTAAGGTAAAGACCCTTACTAATAATAGAGAGAAAGCTCCAACAATCAGACAACTCCTTATGAGGAAGCACTTGGCAACAGTGGGAAGAAAAAACTCTTTTAACAGGAAGAAACTTCCAGCAAAACCTGGCTCAGGGAGGGGCAGCCATCTGCTGCAACTGGTTGGGGGTGAGGGGAGGGAGACAGGACCAAAGACATGCTGTGGAAGAGAGCCAGAGTTTAATAATAACCAATGCAAAATGGTGTACAAAACACAGAAAGTGATGAACCCCCAATTATGTTACAGTCTGGCCTAGGGGAAACCAGAGCGCAACACAAACATGACTCCTGTGCTCCCTGATCCCAAGGAAGGATCAGTGTTGCCCTGAGGTTTGAAGTCACATGCAGACCAGTTTATTTATCTTTATAGGGCAAAAGCATCAGGGTCGGTACAACCAAAACAACAAAAAGAACATTCATTTCCATAGAATGGAAACACAACTAGCTTACCTATCACCCCCAGGTATGGAGGAGAAAATGCAATACACAAAATTATGACCTGGGTCATAACAGGCGAGTGAAGAAGTGAAAAGTATTCTTCTTTAATATGTTTTTATCTGGCTTTGGAAACATATTTTAATTTTAAATAGCTGTCATACATTAAGAAGTATCCTTTAGCTTTGCATTCACAGGTTATTTCCCTTCCCATTCAGCACCAGACTCCAGTCCGTAGACCACCTGTATTTCAAAAATACAACAATGTGCATTCTTCACTAGAAAGTGGGCATGAACCTGGGGCCATGCCAGCATCTAGTCAGAGTAGATGATGAAGTATAACGCCAGTTGTAAATAGGAATTCTTTTCCAAACCGACACTGTCTTTGGCAGACTGGGGTGGTTTGGGTCTAGTCCCAAAACAGAGCTAAATAGAGAGTGATTTTGAGTTAAAGTCTCTAGAAATGGAGAAATGGGACTCCAAATTAAGACTAAAAATATTGCCAAAAAAATCAATTAATGCAAAATCAATGCAGGTTTAAGTATAACATCTAAAAAAAACTCACTGGATAGAGATTTATTGGTCAAACAATATTTCATATGCCCCTACCATCTATGTGCGGCATAGCCTCTCCAGGGACGCACCAAATGGAACTACTCGATAGTCTTTCTGTGTATGTGTGTGTCTTCACGTGTTTGTGTGTGTGTGTGTGTGTGTGTGTGTGTGTGTGTGTGTGTGTGGTGTGTCCTCTGTCTTCCTGCAGGGGGTGGTCACGTAGACTTTGATGATTTCTGTGAGCTAATGGGGCCAAGGATGGTGGCTGAGACAGCTCATATGGTCGGGCTGAAAGAGCTCCGCTGTGCCTTCAGACAGGTAAAAGGGTCTCCAGCAAGAGAGTGTAAAGAAGCATTCCTTTAAGCAAGTAAATTAGACCTGGTACTGACAGGTTTTTTTTTTGAAGTGTGTGACCTTTCTTTAGAGATTGCCAAATACTGTGTGACTCTTACCTGTAATCAAGGCTGAGGCAGGAGGGCTTGCTGTCTAAGATTACAGAAGAAAAGGGTTTTATAAGAAAGAAAAATCTTTCTATCGATGAGATTTTCAGGCAGCCTGGTTTGTACTATCCAGAGACCCACAGTTTATACTCTAAATAAGCATCTTCATACCACCTGTTAAATTGTTCTCAGTGGAATTGCCTTGAAATGTTTTGGCGCCTCATTGACGCAGGAAATATCTATTGAGCTGCTTCCTTTGACACAAATACAGAAGCAGGTACACAAGGGCTCGGGGCCCTCAGGTGACATCGGTTGTGGCCAAGCAAAACAAATGAGATGATGATGATGTTATTTGTAAGCACAGCTTTGCACACCTGGGTTCATCCCATTACCACATTACAGAATGATAGGTTTTTAATGGGTACCGAAAAACAGACAGCACTGATAATGTGCTCTTAATGATTTCAACTGAGAACACATCAGTGTACATCAGGCTACTCAGATTCATTTATCTGTGTTAATAATTTAGCCTCGTGTTTTTTTTCTCTCTTTTTCTCCCCTTTGAAAAGCAAGAGAGAAATTGGATATGAGCTGTCATGGTGACATTATTTTTAAAGCTTTTATTAAATAAAGAATGTCGATACATTCAAATGTCCAACTACATACATACAGCCAGGTCAATAACTTTTTTGAAAGTGATACAATTATTGTAATTTGTCTTTTAAAATCCACTCTGGTGGCACACAGTCAAACAGGTAAGAATTCATCTTAAATTCAAGCAGATTAGCAAAAGTATTGTGTCAATGCTTTCCGAATTACAGCCACATTTAGACACAGTCTCCCATTTTCAGAGGCTCAATTGGATCATTACTCTCATTCCATGACAAATTAAGAGGATAACATATCTGGAGTTGATTCCAAGCGATTCTGAACCACGTTGGAAAAACAAAACTAAACTTTGAGTGAGATGGCAAAAACTTTAGGATTGTCCAAATCTGATACATTTTTTAAAAAAAGAATGAATGCACCAGTCAGCTCAGCCAGTGGATGATCACAGAATTTTTTTCAAGGATTAAGAAAAAGCCTTCTCAGCATTCAGCCAAGTCGAGAACACTCTGGAGGTAGACGTGAATGTAAATACAGAGGGTTTACACCAAGGTACTAAACCAGAGGTTACACGAAAGAAAAAGAAGGCCAGATTAGACTTTTCCAGAAAACATCTAAAAGAGTCTGCACAGTTCTGGACAAACATTTCTTTGAATAGATGAAACCAAGATGAACTTGTATCAGAATGATGGGAAGAAAAAAGTATGGAGAAGGAGAGAAACCACTCGTGATCCAAAGCATAACGCACTATCTGTCAAACGTGGTGGAGGCGATGTTATGGCATGGAAATGTATGTCTGCCATTGGAGCTGGGTCACTAGTGTTAAAGAAATGGGATATTCTTTACTGGTAAAGTCTGTCACCTGATTTCAGCCCAGTAGAGCTTTTCAATTACTGAAGACAAAACTGAATATGGTCAGAGCATCTCAAGGGAGGAAATACAGGATTTGGTGATGCCCATGGGCTCTAGACTTCAGGCAGTCATTTCCAGCAAAGGGTTTTCATCCACATATTAAAAGCAATCCTTCTATTTAAAATTATATTAGTTTGTGCAGTTACTTTTGATCTTGAAATAGCTCTAATTCCTAAACAGTTAATGCTATGCTTTTGTTAAACTCCTTGAATTAACCCTCAGTCACAACTTGATGTGGTGGTGTGCACAGGCAAAATCGTAAAAATGTGTGTCATTTTCCAAATACTCCCGGACCTCTGTATAGTCATTTTCATACTTGCGATTGTTTCCTCTGTTTTAGGAATGCAAAGATCTTCTTTGTCACATGTGACTCATTGTCACTGCTGTTAGAGAGCAGCTCTGGCGTTTGAATCAATTTGTGGAGAATAAGACATTAGCTCTCACCTCTTCTGAACAGAGAGCTCCCGACCTCAGGCTGAACAAATGAGAAATAATTCTCAGCTCATTCTAACTTAGAGTCACTTCAAAAGTCGTTCTCAACTACTAACATTTCATGAGTCAGCACTCAACCATCTGCACATTCAAGCTGTTTACAAACTCCCAGGGACCTCATGCAGTCAATTGAAAAGTGAAAGTCAATTCCGACTTTTGCTGTTTGTCATCTGCTTATTATGCTGTGTGTTATTGTTTTCTATTCAGTGTTTGATTTCCTCATTATCTCACAAAATTTGTAATATTATTCTTCCCTTTTGTTAGTTGGGTAGCATTCAGTTTGCTTCCCCTTCTTTGCTCACTACGTGTTTGTGTTCTGACCCTCGTCCTCTTAACCCTACCCACTGCAGTTTGACTGTGATGGCGATGGAAAGATCACATATGATGAGTTGAAAGAGGGCATGAAAACCCTCCTCGGGGAGAAGCTGAAGAAAGGCGAGCTGGAGGAGATCCTCAGTGACATTGACCTCAACAAAGATGGCAACATTGACTTTGATGGTGAGCGGATGGGGACTTGTGAGGAAAATGTGTGGGAGAGGACAGACTCCAGGCAAAATATGAAAGGGAATTCCAACCATCCATCCATTTTCTTCTGCTTATTCTTTTAAAAACACTCAAAAAGTGAGTGCAGTGAGTGCAATATGGTTAGTAGCCAGGGGCATTTGTATGCCTGCTGTTGTCAGTGGATGCATCAGAAGAACACATCTCATTAAACAAATAAATCTGAGGATAGTGTTACTTTCCTACTGCCAAACTATATCAGTTGATGGTTCAGCTGATAGTCTTCTATGCATCCAATTGACAAATATTTTATTACATTATTTAACTTGCTTTATCCTGCCTTCAACTGCTGCTTCAGCTGCAAGCTGCTTTGCAACCCACCGTCACCCCAGCTCCTTTTCATGCTGTGCCAGAATTAACAAGTGCCATATCTTTGGTTATAGATGCCTGCTTTGTTCTGTTCTAACACCAAATTTCATACATGTAGATAAAAGACAGCACTGGGACAGCTTAATTAAATTATTGTAGGTGGAGGTAGAGAGCCATTTTGCCACATGCACATGAAAGAAAAATTAAACATAGAATCTTTTACCACATCAGAAAACTTTGCCTTACAGTTGAAAGATCTCTGGTTTGATCACAGGAGGAGACACTACTCTCTTTGGGGCTGTGTCATGATGGACACCCTGCATAATAAAAAAATATCGGCAAATTCAAATATGTGGAACTACCTGCTGTGGTGACCTCTTGTAGATAAAAGTAGCTTCTACAATGTCACACCTAAACAGCATCAAGAGCCGAAGTTTTTGTTTTGTTTTGTTTTTTTTCAGACCAAATTTGAAGTGGATGTGGTCAGCCTGTGGGGTAAAGTACATTAAAATACAAAGCATGACATTTTCTTTTCCCGATGTATTGCGTTACAGCAATTCTGTGCTTCATGGTGACCCACCAAGGTAAAGCTGTTTGACGTAAATTCACCATGAAGCAACATCTACCCTTTAAGGCTCCCCTTAACCTTCTTGTATTTCTGGATCAAAGTGTAAACATTTTGTCTTTTGTCCTGTCTCCCTCCTCTCACCCCCAAGTGGTCCTAGCAAATGGCTGCACTT
Organism: Pterophyllum scalare; assembly: GCA_024447675.2. Lineage (NCBI taxonomy): Eukaryota > Metazoa > Chordata > Actinopteri > Cichliformes > Cichlidae > Pterophyllum > Pterophyllum scalare. Next base: position 81,536 of record JAMQGT020003451.1, read on the forward strand.
CCCTGAACCTGGTTCTGCTGGACGTTTTTTCCTGTTAAAAGGGAGCTTTTCCTTCCCACTGTCGTCAACTGCGTGCTCATAGGGGGTTGTTTTGTTTGTTGGGTTTTCTCTATAATTGTTGTGTTATCTTTACCTTACAATATAAAGCACCTTGAGGTGACTGTTTGCTGTTATTTGGCACTATATAAATCAATTTAATTTAATTAAATCATCAATTCCTGTTGCCACTAGGTGGTGCTATAACTGTTGTTAAAGATTCCCATGCAGATATGCTTAGGTTAGGGCTGTTCCTCCATAGTGTAGTAGTTAAGACATCTGTTTTGCAAATGAAAGGTCAGTGGTTTATTTCCAGTCGGAGACGCAAATCCTCCTAGGGGCTGCATCAGGATGGGTGTCCAAATCAAATGTGGAGAGCCCCACTGTGGCACGGAAGCAGCCAAATCTAGGCTCTTTGTGGTTAGGCTGGGACGTTTATCAATCGGGGGAAGCTCTAAATTCAACAATATATGTGTTAATTAATAATGCCATGGCACCAATTTGTTGCCATTCACCAGGGCACCGCAGACACTCCCTTCAAGAAAAAAATTTTAAAGCTCTCCAATTTAGCACAGCCAAGGACCGAGTCCTCCAGGGACATTTTGTACATTTTGTACCAAATTTTATAACTGTGGCTCAAACTATGTGACAGAAAAACTTCATTTAAATTTTGTAGGTGGCGCTATGGAGCCATTATGCTGTCAATGAAAAAGAATCACCTCTTATAGAGCTGTGACAAAAAAGGGTAGGGTAGAGTGATATAGGAAGGACACAGTAAACCTTGTTGGAATGGGTCGAATTCGAAGGGGACAGAAGGAGAGAATTAGTAAGAAATGAGATAGGAAGGGGTGAGATAAAAGACAAGAGCTTAGTTGAGTCAAGGTGAGCTGGAGGGAGCAACCCAATGTAATCAGCAGTACATTAAGCCAATCGATATACATGCCTGGACACCTGTCGCATTCCACATGTAAAGAGCAGAAACTGCTGGGCAGCTCAGGGACTCAGCAGAAATTACATCACACAGTGCCATTTCTCCAATAAACAAGGCAGTAACACACACATATAAACACAGTGTGCACATATGCACCACCATCAATACCGCATGCGTGTTGGTGCCATTGGCATGCAGCCCACCACAGGCTTAAAACTGAAATCCTGTTTGCCTCATCTCAGGACTCCAATCAGTTACAATTATTGGGGACATATGAACAGGTGTGTCACTCTGTGGATCAATAAGCAGGTGCTCCTCATTATCATCAAGTAGCCCTTAGGGCAGCATTTTGAGTGTATCTGTTCAGTCTGGACACATGTGCAGAATATCCTGCGAGGCAATTGGCCCACAAACATCCACAGTGCCTACGGGAGCTGTGAAAATGATCCAATTCAGGCTCAAATTGAAGATTCAATGACTACAACAGAGTTGCTTTTCCTAGTCAAAACACAGAGTTACTTGGTTAAGTTAGAATTAAGCTTTAGTATCCAGTGATCAACGGATGGAAAAATGCAAGGCATGATCGACTGGCTGAATTTAGTGTAACTGCCTCAAGCAATCTGCAGCTGGATTTCATTAACAGGGAACATCAATAGATGTCATCATTGACAAGTTGGTCCAGATTAATCAATAAGGCCAGCTAAACAAGTGGTCACTGCTAATAACTCAACAGTGAGTTTACTCCCTGCAACAACAAAAAAATTGTTAAAATTTAAAGTACATTAACGTATCAGTGTTTCATAAACTTGGTGAGCACATTAACATTCTGTGATTACATCACGCCATGAGCTGTGTTGGTTTCCCATTACAGTGCAATATGGGCTGAGAACAATGTGACTGCATGCCATGCTGTCCTTTTATGATGTTAGTGTCATTAGTCCTTATCAGTGGATCTGCTGCTGTCTGTCTCCCCCTGCAGAGTTTGTCATGATGCTTTCTGCACGATGACCTCTGATGGAAGAAGACGGAGTATTCAGCACCGGGATTCATCATCTGTGTGCCTTTACCTCTGTCTACTTCCTTCTATTGTCATCCGTTTTTTTGTGGAATATTGAATTTCAATATTGGCTCTGAAAATGTAATCCACTTAGCAGTCTCTTTATATTTTCATAATAAAAGTGGAGGTTGAATAAGTGCAGTGGGCAAAGGGTGAGTTATGAAACACTTTATTGTGCTTAACAATAATGCTGCACTGTTGCCCCCTGGTGGCATACAAATGTACAGTTTGACATAGAAGTGGTGTTTTTACTGTTTCCTATGGAACTGATTGCCTGAACCTGATCCGCAAATGTGCGATTGGATCATACTTGAGTAGCTGTTTAGAAATTGGTGTGGCTCTTTTGGAAATAAGCGATGCTGCATATCATCTTTAGAATTTAGCAATATTTTCTAAATTAGTTAATCAAATCTGAATCATTACACCTACAGGAGAACCTGCTTTTCTAGTTATGATATCCGTATTGCAGAGAAATATTGCTTAGTTGTATTGTGTGAAAATTGTACAGGGAGGGGGGTAAAAAAGAAAAAAAGAATGGAAAAAAAAAACACTATTACAGTCAATGTTGAAAAAAAATGCATTTATTATTGAAAATTGATAACTTAAAACATCTGACCAAAAAAAGCAAAAACTGTCCAAAAAGCCTTTGTACAAATGGTTTACATACAATTCAACTCATGGTTTCCCCAGCTTTCTTAGATATTGTGAACACCCAGTAGCTCAAACTAACTCAGAAAGCAAACAAAAAAAGATATACAATTAAAGTAGTATTCATGCTATGGCAAAAAAAGGGAATGGTAACCAAAGCCAAAACACTGCATTATTGAACTCACAATGCAAAATGGTGTAAGGCATACGCAGTCCCCTGACTGAAGCACTGCAGGTACCGTCCTCGCTCCTCCATGCAGCTTTTAATGAAGAATAATGCTAACCCATTTGATGTGCATGCTGTTTTTACTACCTTTGATTTGTCATAATATTGCAAGACCCCTTTAGGATTCCTAACAACTTAGGGTTACAATGTACAAATATTATATTACTTATGAATGAATTCAGTTTAACTTAACTCAATGGGAAGCTGGATTTTTGGTTTAAAGAAGAGACTACAAGTACTTAAAGAGCTGAACCACTGTATCCTAAACACATTCACTGCAACAGTGCACACTCCAGAAGAATCGCGTGGTCCACGGCAAGCATGTGGAAGAAGGAGATTAGGAGTTCACGTTCCCAGAAAAGGAACCTGAGCCAACTAGAAAAGAGAAAGACTTTGAAAAGAGGGCCAAAACTGAGGCTGCCAAAGGAAGAAATGATTAGGAATAAAATTAGACTCCCGGGCCACGTGTTCCTCCTAAACTCAGGTTCGGAGGAACAAAGTGCACAAGAAGCTGGAAGAAACTCAAAATTTCAAAAACCTATTCTTTCAACGAGTCCTATCCTGCTCTTCACAGGCAGAACTGGAAGTTGCACATGTAAGAGAAGTGTAATACTTTCATCAGTGTTTGGTACGTGTACACCAGCCTTTAGTTGGTCTGTGTGCACATCACTTCACAGCTGTTCCTTTAAACTGTCTTGCATTTGCTGTTTTGGAGTTTCAGCATTTAGGATTTTGTTTCACAGAATCACTCCATCTCTCCTCCAGATAAACAGAAATCTTACAGCCTAAAAAACAAACCAGGAAAGAAAAAAAAAAGGCTTTCACTGGTCTCCTCAGTATGGAAGGTTTTTTCTCAAAATTTAGACTTGCTCAGAAGTTTCAGTCAAGGAGTCAAAACTTTGAGATACCTAAACCTGCCAGCTTTGCCTGGCATTTATTTACTTATTTATTTTCCCATAGCAGAAACAAGTTTCCATACATCAGACATGAAACAACAAAACAGACTGTTCACCTCAGTTCTGCTTATCATAAAATAGCAATTGTTGGATACTCTGTCATTCAGTAGCAACAAAAGGGAAATATTAACTATGTGCCACAGTAGCTTCTCTTGTAATTTCTCTGCAATCATTCAGGAAGTATTTCTGGAAATTGAGAATAAAGCAGATGAGGAATAGTTGCCATCTTCTTTTTTTCTAGATAATTTTTCATAATTGCAAACATCAAATGCTTCACTCAAAGTATCCCTGAGGTGGTTTGGCCATATATGTTTGAAGCACTGACAGCTTTGCACTGATCTTGTGTGGGTCTTATACACAGAGCTGTATCTTGGGGTGGGGGTGGGGGTCTTTTACCTGTTAAAACTGATGGGATGAACTGGCAGTAGAAACAAAAGCAGGTGAGATGCTGAAAGAAGGGTTCTTATTTAATGTTACTTCAAAGTCCTAAGGATGTTTGTTGTAAGGAACCTCTAGTTGTTGGGGATGCTCTGCAGATAAGTGAGGATGTGCTGGATCTTCACCAAGCGCTCTCTGAGGATGGTCATGGAGAGGACAGAGAGCTGGTAGCGAGGGTCGATAGGCAGAACAGCCAGCAGCCACCAGCAGCAGGCTGGACCATTTGGAGTCGCCTAGAAGGAAGCGGGAAGAGTGTAAATAGCTTTCAAGAAACCACAAAGCTTTGTCATGAGACTATTTGAGCCATACTAATTTGTTGGTCCCTCTACTGACTTTAATGTTAATGAACAAGGTCAATGTGATAATCTCATCTGGACCTTGGCAAGAATATTTTCACATGTCTCTGAAACTAGTACTAATAAGCAGGCAAAACCTTTTTCTCATGGCAAAATGAAAACAAAATTTTTTTTTGCATCACCAACAACAAAAACAGACTCATAATGATGTTACAAATACAGACAGCCAAATAAAATAAGCACCATTTAATACAAATTGTATTACACTCTGAAACTCAAGGCTCTGAGTAGAACTGGATCTTGTAGTTATCAAAATATTCAATATATTTTAATTATTCTAGCTTTGACAAAAAGCTTTTCGCTTTCTTCCAGCCCCAACTACACATACATACAGTATACACAAACTAAATCATAAACTTTTGTAGCAAGTGTCATGACACAAATGCTGACTATCAGTTTTTTGGACTTTAAATGCAATGGCTGTATTAAGAGCTTGCCAAAAAACCCCAGCAATCGATACCTCGAAAGCTCCCGATCATCTGCCACTATTCCTTTTTGTGACTGCTGAAGTCTCACTGTTTTCTTCTTGTATGATTTGTCAGAGGTGCACTTAAATCCATTCATGCATGAAACTGATTCAAACTAATCTGCTGATATAGATTTTTAAACCCCCGCAACGAAGTCAGGGTTTAACGTAATTCTAGCTTGGTACTTATTACACAACTTCTTAGTTTTTCCTGATGTACAACCAAATGAAGTATTTAGCCCTGTGACACTGGAAATCACTTTTTAGGGTTTAGAGTCAGAAAGCTTTAAAGAAAATAAATTCTTTGAGGTAGAAAGCCTGAGCCAGTTAAAAAATGTGCTTAACACTTAACACGGGATTTGCAGTTAGGGATTTCAAGTGAATGATGTTCATTATTGTATGTGCTACAGTTCATTTTAAGGCAAATAATCTGTTTATTTCTGCACGTTATCCTGTGACAATCATATTCACAAATTTGTATTGAGGAAAAAAAAAAGTTAGTGTTGATGCGTTGCTAGTGTGTGGTGAAGTCTTTTCATGACACCGTTCTGATGCAACAGGGCAGCCAGGATTAGGTACGAAGCAACCTTTAAGCTCTTTAGCCTGTATTGTCAATAGATTCCGCCCAGTAGGTGTCCAAAGAAGTGAGCTGTAATCCCCTTTAGCGCTGCAGGCTGCAAGTTGAAGCTACAGCTGAGTGCACACATCAGCTACGTTCAGGTATTAAGATGTCTGACGCAGGTGAGTACATCGCAATATGGGTCTCCCAAAAGGCAAGTGTATCGAGTTTCAGAATAATTCAAAGTCCACGTAACGCAAGATCTACAGATTGTGCACTGTTTTCAAGAAAATGCCTGCTTTTGTTGTGCTCAGTTCTGATAATAATAAATCTGCCTGACGATGAACTTAGGTGCATTCTCCCTGCTGCGCAGTATTTTTACAAAATGTTCTGCTATACAAACAACATAAAATGACTCACACTGCTAATACTTTTCTCATAATAACTCCCACTGTGAGGAGGCACACCTCAGCAGAAGTTTAATTATGCAGAAGGTTTCATTTTCCAGCTCAGTTATTCTAAATTGACCATGAACTACAAGTTATCCCCTTGTTCATAGTTCACTGTATTACTTTAAACACACACACGCACACACACTGGTTGCAGTTCTCCAAAACAGGATTGAAGTGTACTGTTTTCTGTCTACTATGGCAGGAAATGCAAGTGAACCACAACAAGTTTTGCAGCTAAATAAAAACAATTGTTTACATCTACTTCAGTAAGCTCAAAGATTTGATTATTATTTATTGAGTGATGTGAGATTTTTAGGAGTGTAAGAAGCTATTAAATCTGCGCGGAGATATTCAGATCTTCAAGGATGAAAGTTTAGATACGCTGTGCGGGATTCGTACCTGGATGTCAGCTTCTCGTTCTGGCATTGGTCCAAAGTGCTGCAGGATTTGGTTGTGGAAGTGGATCTTGAGGTTCTGGAACCAGTCTCGGGCCTGCTCATACACTGCATCGTGCAGCTCTTGTAGTCTTGCTAGCTCTTCGCCATCTTCCACCTGGCAAGCAAGAATCAGTTAATACACTTTTGAACCGGTTAAACTTAAAATGACTCACTCTTCTTGTGATGTGACTTCCACCTAAATGGCAGTCACTCTGGCTCTTACTCTGCTATCCTCCAAGTGCTCAATGTCTGCAGTACTATAACCATCCTTCATTCCTCGGGAAAGGACCCGGAAGCGTTTTCCTCCGATGGTGTCCACCACTGAACGTCCATCAGGAAGGAAATGGACACTCCTGATGATCAGCATACAGCCATAATCTGCAAACCTGCAGGAAGATATATTATTTATTTAGAAAATGTAGTTAAGGCAGATTATTCTAATGACCCCTCAAAGGGCTTGTGTAATTAATTACATGCAATAATGCCTGCACTGAAATCTAAGCAGAAAAATCAAAGACTGTGAAAAAGTGCTTTCATAACTAACAAGTAATGTTGCATAAAGAATTCTACTTAGTGATTTATGCAAACCAGAACAGTGTGTGTGCTTGTATGCTTACCCTTTCTGTGGGTCACTAATACACATCCCAAACTGCCGGGTGCCTGTGTCCATGCAGCGGCGAATCATGAGGCGGTAGCGTGGCTCAAACACATGGAGGGGACAAGGCACGGTGGGGTACGCCATGGTACACACAAAGATAGGCACATTCTTTGTCAAGCTGCAGAGAAGAAAGTAAAAAGAGAGACGGTTTAAGAACTTCGATGACCTGCATGAAACACTACTTGATGATAAATGTGATATAAGAATGAAAAGCTCCTTACTCTGAAAGCTCTCTGGTCTCCTCCTGATGAGTTTTAATCCTGTCTGCATACTCCTGACACAAATACTGTTTGATCAGCATGTCCAAAAGTACTGTCACCTTGAATTTCCTACATGCCAGATACTGAAGATAAAACAGATGAAGGTGAATAAAAACAAGAAGCACAGAGCACATTTTTAATTAGCAGAACAGCAGCAAAATCAGCATACATTTAGGTGAATTTTGGGTCTCTCACCTCTTTGAGACTCTCTTTACAGAGGGGACACTGGGGCATATGATCCAAGCAGCGTTCCAGGCAGTTTTTACAGAAGGTGTGGCCACATGGTGTAGTTACAGGCTCATAAAACAATCTGCATTGGTCACAGAGATCCAACAATCAGCTGGTTGTTCTAGATGCAAGCAGTCTGGCTGTTGAGTCATATCCATGAGCACTGATGTGAGCAGGCAGTAAATGTGGGACGCAAGGATGTGCTTACCTCATGCAGAGAGAACACTCCAGGTCACTGGGTTCCAGCAGATCCTCAGGAACTGTTCTCGTTTTAGGTTTGGTGGTTCTTTGTTTGGAGCCCTTTGCCACACCTTAAGGAGAAAGCATTTTAGCATCTTAATGCTTATTAATTAAAATGTTTATATATGACACTGATGTGCCAACAGAAGAGGACTGATTTGAGTTAGAAATTAAATCTCAAAACAGTAGAACACAGACTCACCTTGTTTTTTATGCTTGCTACTTCCACTGTCAACTACACGGGATTCTACATCTGACACTGACAACTTCCTCTTCAGGAGACTTCCCTTGTCCTGGTCCCCCAGCTGAGGAGCAGACCAAACTCTCTTTAGCCCCTCCTCACCAGAATTAGAGCTATGTGATCGCAGCGAATGAGCTCGGCTCAGACCAGGGCGCTCCAAACTTTCCCAGCGTTTCTGCACAATGACAGATGATAAAAAGATGATGGTGGATCCTTAACTGGTGTGGCTACAACTACTGCCATTTGCAAATCCATTATTAAACTCTGACTAAGCTTCATTATTTATTGTGCTAGTACCTCCTGGTTTTCCAGATGGTGTGCAGAGGCAGCACGGACTTGCTGCAGCTGTTGCCTTTGGTTAAGGTTAGCTTGTGGTTGAGCTTGGGCATCTGCCATTAGGGTTTTACTACGCAAGTGAGGCAATGCATTCTGTGTTGTTTCCCTCAGGCCAACTTTCACATTCTCATCACCGGGGGAGAGTAGGTCGCACAAGATCTGTGAAAAGCAATCAGCATGTCATTGGGACATCACCTAAAATAATTGATGCCATCCTGAGAGTCTACGCAGGTGGAGTGAACAATGTTAGGTCCATACATTTTTGGATATTGACATTTATTGCTTACCAAAACCTATTTAAGTAACAGTTATATGATTAACATGGGCCTAAAATGCAGATGCTCAGCTTTGTTTCCAAAGTGCTGAACCAAATATTGTATTCACCATTGAAGAACTACAGCCCTTTTTATACACAGTTCCCTTTCTTCATGGGTTCATATAACTGTTATTTCACACAGTGAAAACATACAGCATGCGGTAAGGGAAAACAGATATTGTTTGTCCTTTCTGCTCAGCAGAGTTACTGAGAAAATATTAAACTGCAAACTGCTGTTTGTTTGCTGCTGTTTTGCAGACTTGGATTAAGCCCAGTCCTGGACTAAAAGAAAATTTAAATGAAGCTCTCCCCTGAATGGTTTACTACTCGGCTTAGCAGAGCCTGAACACTGACCCGTGAGCTGCAGATCATTTCCAACATGCTGCACTCACTCAACACAATTTTCTCTAAAACTGCATATTTTTAAAAAATATTTCATCAGAGTATTTCCACAGGAAACATGTGCAGGAGTTAAGGTTTGTGATAAAGCTGGTGAGGCTGATGACCCTGCCAGAAATATGCGTGCATCAGCATCACTGTTTTTAATTTTTACTTTTATACTCTTATTTTAACAGATGCGTTGTAACCATATGCAGAGCATCGTTTCAATGTTGTGTCAGCTCAGTGAAGACAATGAGGATGGATTTTGATATGATTTAATTACAGTGTATCACAAAAGTGAGTACACCCCTCACATTTCTGCAGATATTTAAGTATATCTTTTCATGGGACAACACTGACAAAATGACACTTTGACACAGTGAAAAGTAGTCTGTGTGCAGCTTATATAATAGTGTAAATTTATTCTTCCCTCAAAATAACTCAATATACAGCCATTAATGTCTAAACCAGCAAAAGTGAGTACACCCCTTAGTGACAGTTCCTGAAGTGTCAGTATTTTGTGTGGCCACCATTATTATTCAGAACTGCCTTAACTCTCCTGGGCATGGAGTTTACCAGAGCTTCACAGGTTGCCACTGGAATGCTTTTCCACTCCTCCATGATGACATCACGGAGCTGGCGGATATTCGAGACTTTGCGCTCCTCCACCTTACGCTTGAGGATACCCCAAAGATGTTCTATTGGGTTTAGGTCTAGAGACATGCTTGGCCAGTCCATCACCTTTACCCTCAGCTTCTTCAATAAAGCAGTGGTTGTCTTAGAGGTGTGTTTGGGGTCATTATCATGCTGGAACACTGCCCTGCAACCCAGTTTCCAGAGGGAGGGGATCATGCTCTGCTTCATTATTTCACAGTACATATTGGAGTTCATGTGTCCCTCAGTGAAATGTAACTCCCCAACACCTGCTGCACTCATGCATCCCCAGACCATGGCATTCCCACCACCATGCTTGACTGTAGGCATGACACACTTATCTTTGTACTCCTCACCTGATCACCGCCACACATGCTTGAGACCATCTGAACCAAACAAATTAATCTTGGTCTCATCAGACCATAGGACATGGTTCCAGTAATCCATGTCCTTTGTTGACATGTATTCAGCAAACTTTTTGCGGTCTTTCTTGTGTACAGACTTCAGAAGAAGCTTCCTTCTGGGGTGACAGCCATGCAGACCAATTTGATGTAGTGTGCGGTGTATGGTCTGAGCACTGACAGGCTGACCCCCCACCTCTTCAATCTCTGCAGCAATGCTGACAGCACTCCTGCGTCTATCTTTCAGAGACAGCATTTGGATGTGACGCTGAGCACGTGCACTCAGCTTCTTTGGATGACTAACGCGAGGTCTGTTCTGAGTGGACCCTGCTCTTTTAAAACGCTGGATGATCTTGGCCACTGCGCTCCAGTTCAGTTTCAGGGTGTTGGCAATCTTCTTGTAGCCTTGGCCATCTTCATGTAGCGCAACAATTCGTCTTTTAAGATCCTCAGAGAGCTCTTTGCCATGAGGTGCTATGTTGGAACTTTCAGTGACCAGTATGAGAGAGTGTGAGAGCTGTACTATAAAACTGAACACACCTGCTCCCTTTGCACACCTGAGACCTAGTAACACTAACGAGTCACATGACATTTTGGAGGGGAAATGGCAAGCAGTGCTCAATTTGGTCATTTACAGATGTAGTCTCTTAGGGGTGTACTCACTTTTGTTGCCGCTGGTTTAGACATTAATGGCTGTATATTGAGTTATTTTGAGGGAAGAATAAATTTAAACTGTTATATAAGCTGCACACAGACTACTTTTCATTGTGTCAACGTGTCATTTTGTCAGTGCTGTCCCATGAAAAGATATACTTAAATATCTGCAGAAATGTGAGGGGTGAGATTGCAAGCTGCAAAACTTTGGTTTACTGGTGCATGCTGTCCAGCTTCCACACAAGAAGATGTCAAGTTTGAAGAAAAAAAAAACCGCTATTTCCAAATCAAAAGCATGAGAAGTTTAGTTAAGATGCCAACACACCCATAACCCCAAAACAACTGAACTAATCCATTTCAAATGCAATTACACAAAACTTTTGTATCAGCAGCTGAATATATAACAGGTTCAGCACAAAACAGCGAACTATCATGCTATGCAGATGATGAATGCAGTCCTGCATACATTAGTCAACTGCATGTCACTTATGTAACTACAATGCTGTGTTCTGTCTTTCTTTTAACTGGTACTAATGTTATTAGAGGCGGAGTCATAAGATCTGACCCACTAACAACTTATGCAATTCCAAGACCGATGATTCCAGTAGAGATAGAAGGAGCATGCAAAGTTCATGGCCAAGGGAATGGAAGTACAAACCTAAAGCAATGTGTTTTATGAGCATCCACTATCTACACAAATCACAATTACTACCCTAAGGAAAGTGCTAACAGCAAATGCTTTATATTTCCAACATTTTTATTCTTAGTTTTCATGTTTAAGTCATTAATTTCTTATTTTCTCTTTTCATTTTAAATAGCTCAGCATCAATGACCAGAATAATAAGGCTGTAAAGGACAATGCAAACTGTAAATCCTATTAAAAACACACTAATGTAAGAGCTCTTTCCATCAGTGTGCTTATTAAACCCAGTGTCTCTACCATGCTTCCCGTTAAATTGTTTATTCTGAAGTTAAGCTCAAAATGTCATAACAAGAGACCATTACATTAGCGTAGTATTATAATAGCAGATGCTAGATAAACAGACAAATGGCTCTAAACATAAAGAGCAGGAGAGCTTTATGTTCACAACCATCTGATCAAATAGCTTGGACACTCGTGTCCTGTACCTAGAATACTTGAAGCAATGTTAAAACAGTAAGAATTCCTCTTCCTCTCTGGAAGCAGACTAGTCACAGTAATCCTCTCACCTTTTCCACTTGTCTTTTAGCACAGGGAAAGTCCTCATCAACAGCCAGGCAGTGGAGGAAGACTTGGAGAGACTCATCCACTTGGCCCATCTCATGCAGCACCACAGCTTTCCTAAATAAAGCCTGAAACAACAAAAGGGAGAGATGGAAATTTTACTCTTACTCAGGATTTATGTTAAAACTGACTTTTTAATGCAATGCAAGCATTAAACTTATTAAAAGCAGACAAAAAAACCCCACATGTAATAAACTTTAAAAACACAAACTAAAGGTATAGCTTTTACATAAATAGAAATTTCAATGCTTGTCAATAATTCAATATGAAATTAAAAGTCCATTATGCATGATATAAATAACATCACAAAACATATTATACCCTAGACATTCAACGAAGACATTTGGTGTCCTGCTTGTGATGCAATAGTCCATAATGGCTTTGACCTTAATCACTCCATTCTCAGTTGCTGTTTAGAAAACCTTTAGCGGTCATGACACTCTTTTGTAATGCATTTAACCAAAGAGAAGCTCTTTTGTCTAACAGTAAAAATAGCAGCACACTATTAAAAGTATGACCTGTAAGCAGAGAGCTGAGCTCAGCAAAAAGTAATTCGGGAAGTATGTTTCACTTGTCAGTAATCCAGAATAAACCTTTAAGTGTTCTATAACAGCATGGATGAAATAAAAAATAAACCTTGCGGCTGTAAACTGGTCTACAATTTACAGGGCATTACCATCTAATGACACTAATGACAGTTAATGAGGCCGATCTTTCTGTCTGTGGCTTTGACGGCAGCAGTCTTAAAATACACCTCGCCTAAGTAAATTTTGGCTGACCAATATATCACAACAGACACACTAGACTCTACTACGCAAAAGGCAGTTGTATGAGCATGTCCACTATCCTTGTGACATTGACTAATTGCCTGACACTGAGAACTGTTCAATACAAACTTAAACTTATCTAACACATGTCCTTCAACCTCATGAAGCGCTCAAAATTTTGCCAGACAAAGTCACACCGTTTTTTATTTATTAGTCATGCTACATTTCTATTTTTTACTGCGGACTAACAAATTCCTGCAGTATCAGTGAGTGACCTACTTCAGCAGAACAGCTGGACTGGGACAAAACTCAGTGTCCTCCAAAGCCTGGCGGTACTGTTTAAGACCCACGTACGCCTCTGCTCGAGACAGTCGCGCCACTGCCGTCGTGTCTGGATCTGCAGGGGACACGAGGAAAAGGAGAGGGGAAAGAAAAACCTTGAATGGCCAGAAGCGAAGCTTATATCTTTACACCTGAACACATACAAATCGCTCAGTTACTTGTTAAATAGCACAAATTAAACCCTAGTAATGGGACAGATATCAAAGATATCTATAATTCACTGGGATGCCTTAGCTAGCTGCACAGGCAGGTACTGTTTTCCCCTCAACTGACACATATCCTGTAACTCACACATTACATAATTAAATGCTGACCCTAAATTACATATTAACTCTGTCAATGAATTCTGGGCAAACAGTGTAAAAGGAAAACAAGCTACATAAGCCTGAGAGATCAGGGAGAAACTGGTGGATTGTGTATTTCTGTCCCTGTGGATTAAGAAGAACAAATACAAAACATTACATATGCTTTACACATAATGAGCAGCTTTGTAAAGGCAGACTGTTGCTGGTGGAACACCTGCCATTAAGGAGGGCCTAAAACAACTCTAAGTATCTCCACCTGTGTGAAAGAACAAACATTAATGAGTGTATATTCCACTGGATGTGGGCAGAATTTATCCAACTATGGCTACGTAGTCAGCACATCTCAGCCTAATGAATCTGTCCTTCAAACAGCATCCCTGGATGATGAATTTTGCTATTTGATGAATATGACTGGCACTCCATTAAAACCACATTGCATACTGTCAAATCCTAATAATGTATTACCTTTTATTGAGAGGGTTTAGCTCATTTCTATGATGTATATGAGATACTAATTGGAAGGGTAACAGGTAGTTTGTCTTGTCATCATTATATCATTTAGGCACCCCCCCCCCCTCAGTATCTGGAAGTTTCTGTCTTTCTCCTCAGGTCTTCTACAGCATTGTGGGCCTGCACTATCATGAAGCCTATCACTGCAATACCGCCTCAGTGGTATCAGTGTGTCATCCTCGACCCACTGCCAAGGGACAGAAGGGTTATACAGCAGTTATCCTTATGTGGCCTTCAATGTGCACAGTACAGTTTGTTGCTGCTTTTGGGTCAACCTGATAGACAATCCAGGGACAGGACAGGTTGTGCTTTGATATTTTGTAATTTGTCATACAGCACACAGTCTTTCCTATTTAAAATATTTGAGGCAGCAAAAACAAAACAAAACAAAAAAAACACATCTAACTTAAATGAAGCAGGATATTTGGGTTGTAGTGATTATTTTCTTAATTTATTCAACGTAAGGGCCAAGCTATGTCCAAAAAACTAAAAAAAAAAAAAAAAAGAACAAGACTAAGACCAAGACCAAGAAAACCAAACCATTTACCATTTGAGGGGCTAAAGGGGTTAGGTTTTTGCTTAAAGTGATTCAAACTATCAAATGTAATTCATTTTGTGTTGATTAACTAACACGTGCTTTCAAGTATGAGTCATTGGGGTTTCTGGAACACAGTTAAGCCTTTCGCAAAACATCCTGATATTGTGCTGCTAATGTTTGAGTAACAGAGGTCAAAAGGGGCGCAGCGAGTTACATGAGCTATTATATCACACAAAACGTCCAAAGTAGTTTTCCAGACTTACTGTCAGGCTGCTAGGCTACCCTAACTCCAATCTTAATTACTATATGCTCACAAGTTTAATGACTAGACTATGTTTTCTTCCTTAGTTGTATGATTGAAGGTAACCTGAAATATATTTATTAGGAAATGAAAAATAAATCATATTCTTCATATTCATATTTTTTAATATAAATGTGTATTCTTACAAAGCAGTAACATACCCACAATGCAACACGCTTCTTTAGTGCATTTGTGGGATGCATGAATTGTAGTTTGTTTTTACTGGGCAGAGGAGCATTACTCACTTCAATAAAACCCACACGGGGGTTTCCTATCAATATCTGCATCTCCACCTGCGAAACTCCATGCCAACAAACCTCCCACATCACTAACAGGCTAACTACAAATAAATAAAACAGCCTGGTTTACTTTCTCTCATTGTATAACCTGCTGCCTTCCTGGGTGTCTATCCGGACCACCGGCCTTGTCTTTAACCCACGGTGTATCCATCCCCCCGCCCGCCACCTTCTAAGACATTTATGAAACCCCAGTTCGTCCAGACATAACAATTACAAAATACAACCGCCCCCCATAATAAGTTACAAAACCTGCTCCAATATGTGTCACGACCTGCCTTATGCAACGTGTACCGAGCGCGCATGCCCATCTTGTGAAATTTCGTAAGCACGGCCCACCAGATTACAGAGCAGGAGGAGACTAGCACAATAACACATGGAATAACTAGTACTGCTTTTTAAAAAATGTTGGTCAGTGTGTTGTCCCACATGAACCCGCTGACGGCACACAGGCCGTAGCAGAATCCTGCTCCCGTGGGCCGCTGTCATTACGACACAATACTGGTTAAGTAATAACACATCATACTCCTGTCAGTGCTTGCTTAGTGAGAGTGCGCAGCAGACACACCTCTCCCGACTACACGGTTATGTTAACAACACTGACCTGACTGAATAACTCCGGTTGCTAGTTCCACAGCTTCTCGAAAGCGTTTTCTTCTGCACAGTGCGTCCACTTCCGTTATTTTTTTCGATTTTTTCACCTCCTCCGGGAACCATTTACTTAGAAGTCCACACAAAATCACGTTCACTTTTTCCTCACCCCTCACGTGTTCACTACACAGTTTACATTTGGAGAGCAGCCGTCGATGTAAGCATCGTTTACAATATGAATGTCCACAGGCTACGGTCACGGGTTCACCTAAAAAGCAATGACAGTTAGGACAGTCCAATGCGTCCCCCCCGGAGCTCTCCTCCGCATCCCGGCCCGACAACGCGTCCGGCCCGGTCGCTTTCCTCTTAAAGTTGTGGAGAATACAGTCCACGAAAGTGCTCAGTTGTTCGGGCCGCACAGGACTGTACCGCACAGCAGCTGAAAACCAGTCAATGGCTTCTCTAAGGCAGTTTTCGGACGCTGAGAACGTTAGCCTTCTGAAGTATAAGTTCATGGTGGTCCTCCTCTTCCGAGATGTCCGAGTCAGCACCGATGAAGAAGGCGCTTCTCTCCTCCAGAGCGTCCGCCTCTTGCGGCTTAACCGACATATTAGCGTACAAAAAAAGACAGTATAATGTTATGGAGATTTAGGTTTTCTTTGTTACCGTGTTTATACATTTCTACGGCTGTTGTGGTCCCTGGCAGTAATATTGAACGTACTCTCGCATAGATATCCGATTGTTACGTAAAAATAAAAAAAATCGTTGTCACGTGAATAGCAGGCTCGTGCCGTGATTGGTCAAGACCTCTCGGTTACAAAACCTGCGCTGGAAAGTTTCATAACTACGGAAGAGACGTAGTAAAGTTGACAGTATGCCAAATGTCAGCGCTCTCATTGGAACTTTTTAACCCCGCAATCCTTTAAGGTCAAATAAACCAAAACATACGCCATATCACAACAAAAGACTGAGCGGAGCTTTTAAAACCAGAGGATCAGGAAACCTTGTCAAAAAGCACTCATGAGTGCTTGTGTAATACGATTTTGTAACACATTCCCAATTGCCAGTTTTATGTAATTTATTTCATGCACCTCATTTTTTTCTTTTTTATTTTGACTTCCTCTACATAGTTTAATTTGCTGACAGTTTAATCCAGCTGAAAAAATATTTACTGTTTGTTTTTAGCAAATTTTGCACAAGAAACAAAGGAAAAACACCCGGTCACTGCTACAAATCAACTCACTGACTTAGTTTGGATGATTATGTCACACCAGTATTATTTATGTAACAGAAAAACTACCCCTGGTCACAGACCCTGACTTAACTGCCATCACCTGCCTTTACTGCTTCAATAATGTTGAGGTATGGGGCTCAGGGGCAGCCAATCCATGACTGACACACACACACACACACACACACACACACACACACATATATATATATATATATATATATATATATATATATATATATGTTTTTCTTTTTCCCTTCCACCTATCATTTTCAGGGTCATGGGGGTGGAGCCCATCCCAACAATCATAGGGCAAGAAGCAGGTACAGGTTGCAGGGCCAACACAAACAGACAACCATTCACACCTATAATTTTAGAATCACCAATTAACCTAAACCCACCAATTGCACGTCTTTGGACTGTGGGAGAAAACCAGAGAAAACTCACGCAAACACGGGGAGAATGTGCAAACTCCATATAGAAAGGCCCGGGTCAAGGTGGAAGGCCTTCTCACTGTGACGCAACAGCGCTAACCACTACCTGCTGCCCCAGATTAATGACTTTGTTTCTCATCTGGTTTTGAGTTCTGAGATCTGGCTGTAATCAGGCCTTTGTGTGTTTAGTGAAATTGAGCCTGGCTTTCCAAAAAAAATGAGGTTAATCACAGTTATTTCATGATTTAATAGGGATTTTTTTTTCTATACAGGGTCAGGTAGGTTTGAATAACCTTTTCCCTTAATAAATGAAATTATTATTTTAAACTTGCATAATCTTTGTCAAATGTTAACATTTGTTTGATGATCTGAAACATGTAATTGTGACAAATATTCTAAAAAAAAAAAAAGAAAGAAAGAAAGAAGAAAGAAGAGCGATAAAAGACACACACACACACACACACACACACACACACACTGCTACATACTGTAGCAGAGATTTTATGAGACCAGAATGTGAACCTCATGGAGTTTTGTATTGTTTGGGAACACCTCGCTCTAGTGGTTAAAATATGTTATTACGCTAACATTCAAAAGGGTTGTATTTGTAAAAAAAAGAATTATTTTCTAAATGTATGTATTAAATTAAACATTTCCGTGTGTGTATATATTTTAATCAGTTGCATTTCAAAACTTAGGTTTCAGAGAAATGTTTCATACTGAAAAATAGAAATGCACGTAGCCATATTGATTATGCGTCTCCTGAAAAAATGCAGTTCACTATATGCAAGATCATATCTTGTTCTATAGCATATTCTGGTATATGTATGCGGAGAGTGCAATGCAGACCCAGGCAATATATTGGGCGGGGGGGGGCGCTAAAGAGCGCAAAGCAGTATGTGCATCCATGTGTTAAACGAAGCTTGTTATAAACAGCCGTTGGAGGGCAGCGCCGGACTGTGTAACACAGATCTAAATTGTGACTCACTGCCTGCTCAGTTACTCCAGCTGCCACATGCATAAAACAGTATATAGCTTCTTGATTAAAATTGTGTAGATGCACAGATTTAATCTTGCTTATTTGCTCAAGTAAACATGCTAATGTTGTCTTAGTTTGCACTGATGATACAGAGCAGGCGCCTCTTCGTCATATCTGGCCTGAGTGTTGGACCGGACCTGAGTGATCAGAGAAAGCCTAGTTTCTTTGTACAATTTGCAAATGCATATTTCAAAGCAGATGTCTATGAGCTACGAGGAAAGTGAAATTCCTCTTAAGTCTAATAAAATATTTAAAAACAGAGCTTTTAGCCTTAACATTTCCAAATTAAATGTAATGTATCTTCATTAACAGGCTATGCTTCCCATAGCCTTTTTTGTTTTCTGTAATTAAGATCCTCCCCTTTATTTCTAAAACTCTTCTTTTTCTTTAAAAAAAAAAAAGCCTTGTAAATCAGTTATTGGATCATATGCACAGGTATGGTTTGTCTGAAGCGTTTCAGTGAGGACTTAGAGCACAGAAACAGCACTGGTGAAAATCAGTAATATCACAACTGACCACAACATTTTACTATAGTGACTTCTGCTTTGTGTAACGGTTATCTGATAGTTTCCCCATTTATTTATGCAAACTATGAGTCTTCCTCACACACAACGGTTAGTTAGAGAGTTTTCACATCTCTGTGCTACAACTGAGACTTTTCCATCAGTAGGCAGATATGCTGGCCAAGATATGTTTTTTAGCTGACACATTAAACAAATCTCTAGAATTCTTCCACCTGTGCAATATTGTGCAAGTTAGGAACATCTTGTCTCACAGTGATGCTGAAAAACTAGTCCTGCATTTGTCAGTTCGAGCCTGGATTATTGTAATTCCTCATCATCCGGATGTCCATATAGCTCTCTGAAAAGTTTCCAGCTGATTCAAAATGCTGCAGTGAGGATAATGACGGGAACTAGCAAGAGAGAAGAAAGATCATATTTCACCCGTGCTAGTAGAGTCACAATTTAATTAGAAATTTCTTCTCCTCATGTACAAAGCCTGAAATGACCTCACAGCACTGCGCTCTCAGAGTGCTGGCTTACTTATGGGTCAGAGATTTTCTAAAAGAAGAACTGGAGGCAGGCATCAGGTTCATCTCCTGTGGAACCAGCTAGCATTTAGTCAGCAGACACCGTCTGTGATGATGAAATGTCTAGTTAGTGCTGGTTCAGGTGCTGTTTTAGGCCCGGGCTGCTGGGGGACCTACAATTGTGCACTCCTCTATTCTCCTCTCACTCAGTATCCATGCATTTATACACTCTCCATGTCAGTAACTTTGTGCTTTTTCTTCTCTGTTACATCTCTCCTTGCATCTGCCTGCATGTGACCCTGGCTCTGAAGCTGCATAATTCTGGTCAGTAGTTGCTGATGTATGTTTGGCTTCGCTAGCCAGTCAAGGCAGAGATCTGTCATCCCTGAGAACATTCTTTTGGAGGTTTCTTCCTGTTAAGGGAAGTGTTTTTTTCATTCCTACTCCCCACCAGGTGCTTGCACAAGAGGAATAATATAGTTGTTTTAAAAAAAACTGAATAAGGCACTGAATAAACAAGCAAGCTAAATAAATAAATTAATTAATAAAAATAAGCAAGCAAGATTATTGTCACACAATAAGACAGCTATGTCAGTCTGATCTATATGGCATGTCTAATATAACAGAACCCGATTACAGACACCAAGATTCCATTCATCCACTTTTTTCCACTTACCCACTTAAAGGTTGTGGGGGAGCTGGCGCCTATCCCAGCTGCCACAGGGTGAGATCCAGGTTACCAGTCTGTTGCAGGGCCAACACAGAGAGTCAGACAACCATTTACGCTCACATTAACACCTACAGGCAAAACTATCTTGTCCTAATTTGGAGATCTTGCCCTAAACTTTTATCGAAATACCCTTACTCACCCCTGGGTTAGTAAAGATATTATATATATATATATATATATATATATATATATATATATATATATATTCCAGTTCATATAGCACATCCTTGAAGAGTAAAGAACACATATGTCAAATTTCATGGCTCACCTTCTTGTGGTTTTGGAGCTTATGGACCAGAAAGGTAAAACCTCATGGACGGACGGACAGACAGATGGGCGTTATGATGACAGTATCCTCCTGAAGAATGCGCGGGAGGATAAAAATAGAAAAAAGTGAAGCAAAATTAAAGAGCTCAGTGAATATAGAAAGTAGCTGCTGGAGATCAGTGCTACTGTAAAGAAATCATATCCAGTTTGGCAAGTTTTCAACTTCTTGGACCAATCATCAGAATTAAAAAGAACACGGTTGGTGCACCAGTTTAGCTCAGTGGGTCAGCCACCTGGCACGAGTGCAGCAATCTGGGTTTGAGTCTGACCTGTGGCCCTTTACTATGTGTCCCCCCCCCACACACACACACCTTCCAGTTTATCTTCACTGCTCAACTATCCAAAAAAGGCAAAAAAATAAAAATAACGCAAAATTAAAAAGAACTGGAGATTAAAAAAAGTCCTCTTCTCTGATTCTACTTCTTCAAAAATGGGGCTGAAATGCCTTCTGTTATATTTGGATGGTCTGGTTGGCATAGCTCGAAGTCTCACAGTGTGTTTGGTCACCAATCTTTGATGCATCTTAATTAAAAAGGGAGTTTCTTACTTTTTATTTGTTTACAATCTCCTTTAAGGGATCGATACACAAACCAGAGTCACATTTAGCTTTAATGTCAAACTGGTCGTCAGTAGTTCATAAAACTACTTTTACTCTAAGAAATGTACTGAGATATTGTGAACTGGCATCTAGAAAAAAACCCATTAATGTTAATGTTAATTTTGGACAGCACACTCAAACCTACATACCAGTGTGTGCACTGTATGTATGCATTATGTTCATACACTGTTTTATTATTATTATTATTATTATTATTATTATTTCTGTAGGACAACCCAGATCTGTTTGTGTCCGCTAACAAATAAAATTCTGAAATATTAAGATATGTTAAGTAATGATTACCTAAACCGCAGAAACACTGTGTGACTAAACTCGTTCTTTTCCATGTTGACTCTTAAAATATGGTCTTATCACGATGACATATCATTTCCGCTGACAAAACAGTGCAAGTCCGTCAGAACATTCCAGTCCACGTGAAGCTTTGTGACACACACTTCCTCACAGTTTGATGTGTCTGTGGGACTTCTGCTCACTGATAACATTGATTTGGAAGTGGTCAGAAAAAAAAAGTCTGATGTGCAATATTTGCATCACAAAGAGTTGTTAAAACAAAACTGTAATAAGCAAGTTAGCATGCATAGTGCTGAGCATTTTGTGCATATTTTATAGTTACATAATGTGCCCAGGCATATTTGATCATTTCATCTTAAATACAAAAACTGTCTGCACTGGTCAGTCTGTTTTAGAGTCAAATAAAAGTGCATTATTCACTTAAGAATTAAATTATATAACAAATTTTTTTTAAAAACTGGGTAGAGCAACAAAATGCACACTGAGCGTAGTACTTTCTGCTAAAAATTTGGAGGGAGAATGCACACTGAAGAATGCACACGCTCATATTCATTTATCAATGTGGGAAACCTTCTGTGCCTGATTCTCAAACAGCTGTGCAGGAATGCAGCCCTGGTGGTGACTCTTGGTCAGCCTTATCTGGCCCTGCATAATCTCCCAGAGGTGTTTGGGTTCTCAGGAGAAACACGTAGCCTAAGAACATGCAAAAACACACCGGCATTTAGAGCATGCAAGCAAACACACACAGGCAAAGGCAAGAGACACAAAGATGTCACAGAGAGATTTATGTTATTTGAAAAAGGTTGATTCTGTTAAATGTTACATGACAAATTCAAAGCCAAGCACGTGCACTCCTTTGGCTGTGTGTATGATTGTTTTAGAGCCTCTGGTTTATCTCCAGTTCCGTGTTGAACTTGAGTGTTGGAAGCGTTCTTGGTTCAACAGCAAAACATTGTGAGTGAGGATGCCAGCATAAAATGTAAATGCCCCGTCTTAGATGTTGGCTTTCGCAGTCAAGTTTACACTTGTTTATGCTGTCACTCTGTACGTGCATGGAAAGTACTAGGCCTTGAGCTATGAAAACACACAGTCCAGGTTTAAGATCATAATAATTCTTCTGTTTGGCTTAGAGCAGATCATGAACAAAACAAGTCCAGCACGTGGGGAAGGACATTTTCCTGCCGTACATGGACATTTCTCACTTCGCCAAGTGGATAAAAACATAAATGGGTACATTAGCCCTCCGTTCTAACCCCTGGAGCCCACCGCCCTCCCTTCTTTGCTGCATGACTTCTTTGCTGCCCTCACTGTCGAGTCTGCTGTGTCCAAGCCAGGCCAGCTGTGGTACAACGGGCCCTATTGTCTTCTGCTATATGAAACTATTATGTAACAAACAGGACAAGGAGTGAGGTCACCATCTACCAAGCCTCTGTGGTCCATGTGTTCATTAGTGTGGAGTAAATACAGGACACTGAGATATTTTGGTGAGAGGAAGTGAAAATACAAGTCCAGAATCAGTCTGGAGCCGAGAAGGTGTTATTACTCGGTACTGTTGTGTAAACAGGCGACTGAAGAGATTATGAGGAATCTGAAGAGCAAAGCCAGAACAAAGACACAATATTTTGGTCTGCAAGTTGGCCGCGCTGTGGTCTCCCTGTTTCTTTACTTTTATAAAACTCTCAGGACACAACGATCATTATTTTTAATCCATTTAATAGTGCACTTAGATTAACCTGTACAGAAATAATATTATTAAAAAAGATAAAACATTTTCATTTCTGTAACACAAAGCTTAACATGTACAATAAAATAAAATGGTATGATACAAAACAAACATATATCTGAGGTATAAATATATTGGCTTTAAATTAACTGTCATTGTCATGCATTATTATTTGGCAGAGACACAGTTAAAACATTTACGATATGAACGATGGCTTAGTGAATTAATCAGACACATCAGCACGAACAACGCACAACCTCAGATTTAAGCGTGAGTGTTACGAACGAAGGTCAGCTGTTACAAGGACCCCAATGCCTTTTATTTTTAAACACACAGACGAGACAGTAGAGAAAAAAGCTTACGCAAAGATATTTTCCTTCCTTTAAATTCACACATTCAGTCTGCCCTCCTCTTTACAGTAAAACCTGTAAAATCACCACCTTTATAAAAGGACCACTCTTTATTTCTTCCTTTTTTGTTCTCCTCAACTTACTTTCTGTTCTCATCTACATCAAAACAGTAAAAGCATTATATGTTTTATTTATTTATTTTTTTTAATGTTGATAGAATACAAGTGATGTCCAGCCTAAAATTTTAAAAACTGTACTGTGCTTTAAACAAGTCAACCTCTAACAGTTGTTACAGTGAGGAAAAGCTCACTATGGGGAAGCTCCTTTTTGGTCCACTAAATCTGTTTGGTCTTCAATTTCAGTTCCTAACAACATCTTACTTTTCTTATTTGTCACTTTATAGAAATAGAATGTGCCTGTGCGTTGCCAAGAACATTAAACAATGGCGTGACATGGCACTGGTGCTTACTTGAATTATATTCTTCTTGAGGGAATTAGGAGACATCTGTCTGTATGTTACTAAATGAGGCCCTTCCTTTGATCGTTCCTCTCTTTTTGGTGAGCCAGCCACCAGTACTCATCTGTCTCTACCCTGAAAGACCAAAACCCTTTGTGCTACCGGCCACCTGTCATCTCACAATATCCTATCTATTGTCTCCACTCAGTCTGCGTATTACCGGCACATTCACATCTTTCTTCACCTGTGGATTCATCAATCAGCTGATCATAATAATGTCTCCTGTGCTCTTTGCTGTAACAGAAAAAGGGGCAGCGGTAAAGCAAGACATACATCGACCTTTACTCTGAACAGAATACCATATGTACACATTATTCTGCTACTGGAAACCAGTATGCCAAATCTAGGTTAACTGCCGTTTTGCACACACGCTCTCTCACGCACGCATTTAATCCCCCTTTGCTTCTCAGAAGCAATAGCACCCTTTTGGACAAACCATACATCCTGTAGCAACATCATCTCCTCTGGCCCAGATAAATGTTTGTCAGACATGAGTCCTCCTGGCAGCATGCTGAGAGGCCCAAAATTTTAAAAAAAAATCTTAAAATCAATCTGTTTGGATATAATGCGAAAAAACAAACAAAACAAAACAAAACAAAAAAACCCCAAAAAGTCCTTCAACCCAGGGTTTGGGGTTTGTCCTTTAAATGTGAAGATAAAGCGGCTTAGACTCCTTTGACTTCTCTGGGGGAATGGATCACTTCAATCCAAAAAACGGCTGCCTTTCAAATTGCACGGCGCTTTCTCATTTGTCCACGGACAAGCTGAATGAATCTCGTATCCGTGCCACCTCGGCAGCACACAAGTGTCCATACAGTTTATTGTACCACTCTGGGAAACGACCCCTGAATAAAGAAGACAGAGAGGAGGCTGTTAGATTTACTGTGTTCAGCTCAAACCCCCCCCCCCAATTTGTTTACAGCCCTGAAAGTAATCCGCTCACCTGCAGTCGATTCTGGAAATGTGCGTGAGTCTGGATTTGTTGGCTCCACAGGGCTCTATGAAGTAGCGTGAAGTGAGAACGTTGGCTCGGACGCCCACCACAGGCGCCCCTTCATGGTCCACAGAGGTACACACGAGTGCACATGCTCCCTTTGGCAGGTCCGTTACCCATGTTCTGGTAGAAACCAAAAAGACAGTTTTAGATTAAGAACAGCATTAAATCAGAGCGTCAGAAAAGATGAAGACAAAAAAAAAAAAAAACTAAGCAAGAAAGGCAGAGATCTACCTGAGTACGACGTGGTCTCTGATAGGATGTGGAGCCATGGAGTTCCTCACATACTGGTAGACCTCTGTCCTGTCATCGAGGGTCTCCACTACACGGCTCTCGAGCAGGTCCTCATCCCAGTGTCCCTGCTCTCGCAGCACCCGCGTCAGGACCTCTTCAGGAGCTGCGGGAACCTCCACCGTTACTTTCCACAGCCGCAGTGGAAACCCATCATGCACCTAGAGACACAGGCAGAGAGGCCCACTTACTTCACATACAGTCCTTTGATTTAAAGGTATTAAGATTTTAGAGCTTTCATTAAATCACAGAACAAAGATGCACACAGATCTTACAGGTAGGCCTGTAACTTTTTCAAGACCTGACACTGTATATTTTTTAAAGTAGGCAAGGAGGGGTTAATCAAGCATAGCTTTAGTTAAGGTAGGTCATGACGTCAAGCTCAGCCCCTGCAGATGCTGCACATCTGCAAACCACTCTGGACCCCCCCCCCCTCCATTTCATGCTGTGTCTGACTTGATATCTTGTCTATTTGTATCAAAGCCTGCTCTGTTCTGGGGCCTTCCAAGCACATATGCAACAACAAGACCCCAGCACAGAACAGAGCCACACTGCCAAATATAAATTACTGCAGATGGCATTCATCTTCTTTCACTGTAGTGCTACTGACTAAAATGTGGTAAATATAAACTTTTAGTGACTTATGCAACTGTTTGGAGGCTAACCCGTAGGATATCTAATTGTATCAGTCATATTAGGGAAATTACAAAAATCAGATGTAGTAATTTAGCCATAAATTTATGCACAATGGTCAGATTGTGTTTCAACATATTTCACTGTGCTTTAGCCAAGTCAGCTGCTTCTTTCTGCCATCATATGATAAAAAGCACACACACTCTACGCCTTGTGACTTTAAACTGGAGAAAAGATAACCTCATCCAGGCCCTCGCAAACTGGACACAGGAAACGTAAGCCTGGGATAATGCAGAAGCTCTGTATGGTTTTGTGTTTGTGTGCGTGTGTTTGTGTGTCTCTATGTCAAGCTGATGTCATTCTGGGATAGAGTCCAGTACTGGGATGGGAATGAGACGCCAAGGGGCCAGGCCACTTTCACACGGATTTGTTTTTACACAGGAAACCCTAACTGCAGGTTTTCCACTTGATATTTAGAGAATCAGGAGCGAGGCAGGGCGAAGACTAAGAGGAAAAGAGCAGACAGGAAACAGAGATGGCGTGCATGTTTCACGAATGACAGCTTGTTTACACACTATAGAACGATAGTGAATCTTTCCTACATGCTGTTACTTTTGCTTTGTGGCAATTTTATCACCGTTTCCACCCTTTGCGACAAACAGACACAATGAAAGCAACTGCACAGGCTGAGCAGACGATGTGTGAGGGGACCTTGAGAAAGTAAAAATAAAAGTGACCCTACCTTCCTACAGGCCAGGTCAGCGTGCTCGGGCGTGGAGCAGCTGTCATATCCTTTGAACTTGTCTTTAGCCTCTTTAAGGAGAGTGTCTAGGCTGTCTTGTACGTAGGCCCTGTAGCCTCCATGCGCAGCCTCTTCACCTGCAAGCTCCTCCAAGCGTTGTGGCAGCAGAGCCTGCTCCATGTACGAGTTCCTGCAGCGATTCATTTCTTCTGGGATCTGTGAAATGAGAAGGAAAGGAGGCTTGTTCACCTACTTAGTCCGCTAAGCTGTAGAATAACTAACTATGACAGATTTGTACAGCTTCCTCCAATGTTAGAAAAATCTATGTTCTGTGCAATACTGAGAAACTGGAGAGAAAACTTCAGTGAAAACCCATCAGATTAAGATCCCCTCTACTCAAAAATTATGATGGGCTTGTTTTTATTTCATTTGAACACGTTCATCATGAGCTTACTGCTGTAAAGCAGGTCCAATTTAAAGATCTCAAAACAATGAATGAATGAGTGACCAATGCTCACTCTCTGTAAGTCAAGTTTTTCACGGTTAGACTTTGTCATCTTTATTAGATTAATTCCATTAAACAAACGGGAAACTGGATAAGGATGCAAAACAGCTAAAAATGGAAGCAGCATGTCCTGTTTTCACCTCTACCCAGCTTATTCTCAATATGATCGCCTTCATATCTTCCACCTTCAATTACATTATGACAATGCTATGGTCCATCTTCCTTTTACAAACCTCCATAAGCAAATAGAAATGTAATTAATAAATAATTGAGGAAGAGGAAGTAATTTGTGCGATGTGACCATGACAGGGAGACAGGAAGCTTTTCCACAGTCTAATAGAATTTTAAATTATCTTAATGACTAACATTATGCGGCCTTTTAGCATTAATTCTGACATGTCAGAGAAGATGCCACAAGGCAAAACACATTTCAGGCCTAATGTCATTTTTAATTGGATCTGTGATGCTGTAGTTTGCTGATTATTTCCTGTTGTGCTATCCTCATGGAGACGCCAAATCTCACTGACATAAATTCATGGATGAATTCATGGATTTCTGTTTTACTATGATGGTTTTACCAAATGTTTGAGAGGGGTTTACATGACTGGGACACTGAGTAAAGCCAAGCTCTGTACAACAGAGACATTCAAAACAGCAGGCCAGTCCAGCCAGCACATTTACCCTCCATAATCCTAACATTGCTTGAACAAATAACTGCATGAATTGGATCAACGACTTACATAACAGGGTCTACTGTATGTTTGTTGAAAGGACAAACAAAGGGAGACAAGATATGTGGCAGCAAGCTGGAGGTGACATTTATTCTGTCAGCAAACTCACTTTTACCACCTTAGGTTACCATGACGATATTAGCAGGTAACTCATTCTGCTTTGGTTTTATAAGCTAAATTTTAAAGTGAAGAGTTTGATGCACACATTTCGTCTTCATTACTTTTAAACACTGACCCTAAAGAGTTTCCTGCACTCCTGGATCATGTGCGCCAGACCATGAGTGGCAGCAAGGTTTTCATTTAGGTCCCTCTGGTCCGGCTTTCCGAGTGTCTGCTTCCGGTTCATCACCCTTTGAAGAAGAAGGAAAAAGAAGAGGACACGATGCGATTGATAACAGCAACTATGATGCAGGCAGTGCAAAGAAAAACTGGAGGAAACGGTTTAGCTGATAAACCCTCACCTGGAAGTGCCAAATATGTATGTGTTTTTTAATTAGGTTTGGATGTTTATGTAACCTTTCTATTTCCTCTGTCTCTCCCTCTCTCTCTCTCCTTTCCTCTTCTCACCAGCTTTGCTCTCTCCCTTTTCACCTCTCGTCTACACTATTCTACCCTTGCGCTTCTTTGTAGTGACCCTTTCTTGTTTTCCAAACTGTACCGGCATACTGACTGTTATGCAAAATGCTATAACAGTAACTGTGTCAATTAAAGGCAATGACCTCATGAAACTGAACTGATTACAAGGGCACACACTCAGACACGCACCTTGGCGAGGAGCTCTCCTTGCGTCGAAGAGTGTTGAGGTGGAAAACGGACGGGGCCAGACAAACTGCCAGATTGGTGGGAGTCATCTGATTCTCAGCCACACTGGCCGTCACATCGCTTAGCAGACACAGCAGCGTCCGGAGCACCTCTCGGTTCTCATCCGGCAGGAGCAGCACAGCAGCACGGGCTGCCTGAAGGCGGAGCTCTTTAGGCATGTCTGAAGATGAAGATGGGACTCTGTCACAGTTCCTTTTCAGTTCGGTTCAATTTCAATTAATTTAGCTCCACAACAATATTGTCATTATCATTAATACCACTTTATATTGTAAGACAGAGACCCTAAGAGATTATAGAGAAACCCAACAATCCAATGATCCCCCATATATGAGCACTTAAAACAGGGAGAAAAACTCCATTTAAAAAAAAAAAGAAGGCTCAGGGATTGCTGCCATATGCTGCAATCAGTACTAATAACTACTGTCATACTACATCCTGCCATCTTTATTTTCCCAGCTGTTGGTTATTTCAGGAGGTAGACTGTATCGGCCCTTCCATTACATGCCAAAGATGAGCTATGATGGGAACTGCGTTCATCTGTTACATAAGCTATGTTATATAAGATTATATGTATGGGTACACTATGGTTGACCACTCATTCTTCACTTTATATAAACAGTATCTAATGCCCAAGCAAAGAGTAAGTAGCCGAAGAATGAACAGATGCTGTAGCAGTTGGGATTAACAGTATCACAGCTTGTACATCACAATGATCCACAGGTATTTTGTGCACTCATCTGTCTTCTATGTGTTTTTTAAGCTTTTTTTTTTTAAAGTTAATTGCTGTATGGCAGGCAGATATGTACCGCTTTAAAGCAAAGTAGCTTTGCAAGCCGCCCTCCTGCAGATGTGCATGTGTGAAGCTGCGCAAGGATTGACATAGACGAGCCTACAAAATATTTTATGTTTGTGTCTTCTTACACTGATAGATCTGGAGGAAGGTCTCTGAAAGTTTGCTAGTAAGCAGGGGCTCTGGTAAATCTCTGAAGTATTGCTTCAGCATGTCGGCAACGTCGTAAGCTGACTGTCCCTCGTAGTTGACTCCTCCCCCGTCTGCGCCACTCGCTTCGTTCATCTGACGGAGGGCTTGGATGCGAGATTTTACGCCCGATTTCCTGAAAAGACCCACCTGGGAAGGGAAACAAAGAAAAGAGTTACTTCTTGCATACTGCACAGAAACCTTTGAGCTATAAAGTCCTCGATCAAAGAGTATCAAACATGATTCTCTCAAACACACACACAGACGCACACACGCCTTTTACTGCGACAGGCTGTTACGTTAGGAAAACAACATTCTTGACTTATCCACAAATCCACAGCTTACAGTTAATATGGTTACATCACAACAGATCCTGTTGACTGTATTTACAAGAAGCTCCCATTACAGCCAGTAGGCATTCATGTACTGAATGCTGTGTAGAACCTCATCAATGGCCTTTTAAGGCTGTATGAAAGAAGAAGACTCTTGACTTGTCCACTCTGAATATTTTCCATGAACTTTTACACTTCCAAACAGAGGCACTTTGTCTGTCCTTGAAATGAAAGTCATCATTCTCTTTCACATTTTTACCATCCATTAGAAGTCATTTTCTACTCCTTTCACCTCTCCTTCCTTTATGAATGCACAGGCACACTGTTTTAAACTGGTTCTGGACTCTGACTCTGACCATGCCACTTAACCGCAGCGTATGTGTGACAGTGACAGCAGAAAAGGGGTGGGGGCAGAAAGTGTATAAACACACTGACAGAGTGGGTATCAGACTTTTTTTCAGTTCACTGCCTCATCTTATGTAACACTGAGAGAAAAAAATATCTGACTGATTGCCTTAAATTGAGATGTTACGCAATTTGAGTATATTAAAGAAAAGAAGTTACAAGGTGGCCGTTATATGCACACTTGACGTGACAGTGTATGCAAAGGTTTTTGCATACATCTACATGCTGAACCTGTGTACGTGTCTGTTACCTGGTCGAGGCACTGATTACGTAAGTAGCGCATGGCCTGCTGAATTCCTTGAGGCAGGGGCTGGCCTGTCCGCTGGACGATGACTTGCAATGGCACACCAAACACATTCCTGTCTTTGTAGTCGCGCACCTTGATCCGCTTTATAAACTTTGGCACAGCCCTGCAACGTACACACAAATTTGAATCTTTAAATGGGTCAGCAATATAATGGAATACTTTCATTCTCACTTTACTAACAACAACCTCCTCCGTAATCAACAAAAACACATCACAGTTATCAGGGTTAACACAGACGTTCCCAAAAGGAGAGAAAAAGAAAAATTCAATCACCACTGCATCAGAAATGCGTCAAATGTTTTGTTTTTAGCTCAGATTCAACGTAAAACACTAAAACAAATCCAATTCTACAGAATCTCCCTTTTTATTAGAGAGTGCTTGGAACTTTTATGTGTACGCAAGGCGTGCGCGAAAATGAGCAGCTGCGGAAGTCCATCTCCAGGTTTACGGGAGGGCTGGGCAACAAGGGAAGGGGAGACTGGGGCGTCAAAAGGGGAGGAACCCACTGCTTTATACCTCTCCAGGCGGCGTCCGTCTCCTGATACATCACTCTGGGCGAGCACTTGTGTACAAGCACTTGGGTGCCAGCGAATAGCAAGTCTCCGGCCACAAACCCAGAGTTGAAACATGCAACCCTGACCATTTCACAAGAATGCAACAGATTTATGGCTGTGTATCTGTCTGCATGGGTGTGAGTGTGTTTTGCAGAGAGATGTTATGCGTGACTCAGGACAAGCACGTCTTTGTAAGTGCTGGTGTTCACAAGACTCGGAGTGCTTCTCAGAACCATGGTTTAGAAAAAAGTGAAGAAAAAAAAAGAGCATATTATGATCCCGAGCGGAATTCTGAATATGTGTGGGCCTCCAGTGGCCAACAATTGGACTCTGTCTTTCAGTGAGCCCCAACCTGTCATAAGACTGTCATGACGCCTTCTATTTCTGTCCGAGGAAGGCCTTGAGCAGAAAAATAACAAGTAAGCAATGTGATTTTTCACAAGATACTTTGTTTTAAAGCTGTACATATTTGCCTGCCATACAGCAATTAACCATTAAAAAAGAAAAAAAGCAGCTGCTTTTATTTCAGGGAATTTCATGAAATTGTCCACTTCACAGGATTTCTTTCCCAGTATCCAACTTGAGACAAATAAAGACAAAAGAATGAGGACGTAAACAAGTAGGATGTTGGGTGTTGTATGATCATTCTGAGCACCACAGAATATCAACCCAGACCTAAAGCCTAGAAGTGGACAGTGATTGCGTGCAGCTCTTTCCAGCCTCGAGCTCAACACCTCGCGTGTGAACTGCCATGATTGCCCCGTTGAGAAAAAGACTGTATACGCCCCTTCCCAGCAATTATGGGCCTGGGAAAAGAATGTGAAACCCAACCTCTGAGGACAGCCATCACCACGCTATACAACAACCTGCAGATGGAGAGGATTTGGAGATGGGTCGGATGGAGGGTTAATAGCTTGCTGAATGGATATATTAAAGGGCATTACTTAAAGGAACAATATGTCAGCTGCAGAAGCTATTTGACATGAAGCTTAAAAAAAAAAAATCACTTCTCCGTAATGTCATTCCCCTGCATTCCCCTTAAATAATCTTTTCCTTCAGCCCACTCACCAACTGAAGCCGTGTTTGTTTGTAGGGGTGTGTTTCTCCAGCAGAGCAGTGAGCTGCAGAAGGGAGAGCTTCTGCAGCAGATTCATCTGTAGTACAGACTGGCAGCTAATCTGGAGCTGGGCGGAGGCCAAGCTGGGCCGATGGGAGTTCTGGAAGCTGGGCCAGCGTAGTTTCTGTGGTCTGAAGCACAGTGGAGGAGAAGAGTAGAGCACAAATTGAGATGTGAGGAGAAGAATGATGATTGAGAAAGAGCAGTTTAACCCCTGGGATCTGCGTCATGCTTTTGTGTAGACATTAATGTAGACAATAACCCATGACCACACACAGTATTTGTAGTTGTTACGTGCCAAGTGATCAGTTTAGAGATTACAAGGACTTATGTATACATCAATCAAGAGATTGTCTTAGAGACTAAAAGCCCACTGAACGTAAGTCTGCCTGTGAATTCCTGAAAGCACAGGAACAGTCCCCATGGAGACCAAGCAGCATTCCAGAGTCCTCGGTAGCATTACATAAGGAGAGAAGTCTCAGCGTGTCCCCCGTTTATCCTGTGCTGTCACTTTCTATGTAAAACGCTTTTGTTGGTGCCTCAGTGTTGGATTCAGGTTTGCTATGTTAACAGTCCTTTTACGCATTGAGTTTTACAGAAGAAGACTGGTGGTTCAATCTTATGTAAGTGAAAGTAGACTATAAAAGTTTTCTTTAAACAAAAAAAGCCTGGAACTATATATTCTGGGAATGGCTAACAGCGAGGCCTGTGGATTATTTAGAGTCAAAAATGCTGTTTAATCTAGGGACTCCAAATATAAATGACCCAATTTACTAAAACACGGCATGTTTACATCTTATATTTTTATATTAACATGCTCTGTTACCTTTTCAGAATGGTGCCTAAATCTCAAACCCATGACAATTTTTTTCAAATCTGCATGAAATGACCCTTCAGTGATTATCTGCATTAGTGAAAAGACAGTTTAGATTTTCTTCACTCACCTGCTGGTTCGGGTTAGAGATGCTCCAACACCAGAGTCTCTTCTCTCCCTCATTCCTTCCTCTCCCTCGCCCAAGGGGTTTCCAGTGCTGTCTTGGTCGCTTCCGTTCTCGGCCTCCTCCAGTCGGTTCTGCAGAGGAGAGGACGGGCACGGGGCACGCTGAGTCCAGAGCTGAATCAGAGTCTCCTTCTTCCTCATCATCTTCCTCCTCTTCCTCCTCTTCACCGGCCGCATCCTCAGACCAGGCATTAACAAAACGCTGCAGGCCGCTGACATGTTGAAGCACTTCATCTAATTTGCGTTCATCCCCCTCTTCCTCCTCTCCCTCCTCTCTCTCAGTGTAAGGGACATTGTCATAAAAGCTCAGACGGCTGTCGACTGATCCCGATGAGCCACGACGCTGGCGTCTGCTGTGCCGTCCCCTGAGGATCACAGAGTTTCCATTATCATTACTGCGTGAACTCCCATCCTGGAGGGCTTTGGGAAAGGTTCCAGGCTTGTGGCCTTCTGGTAAATAGAAAAAGATCATGCCCTCCTCATCCTCTTCTTCTTCCACTTGTCTGCTATTGTCTTGGACACTGTAGTTGTTTCTGCGGTTCTGCTCATCAATTATCATCCCATTACTAGCGTGGCAGGGGATGGGTGGGGCAGACTTTGGTGTTGGCTGTTGATCTGAAGCTTGCTGGAGAATGCTGAAAGGATCAAAACCCTCCAAATACATCCCCCCTCGCTTACCGGAGGTCGCTGCTGCGCTGTGACTGCGAGCTCGAGTCACTGGGCTCGGTGTGCTCACAGCACTGCCACTGCTTGCTTCAGACTGGCTGCTCCCAGTACTTCCAGTGCTTCCATTGCTGGTCTGGGTGGAGTAGGATACTGAGCGATTGCGGTTAAGTGTCATAGTCTGAGTGGGATTGCGGAGGTGATTGAAATTCTGGTTGAGGTTGAGACTGGAAATATCCACACAGTTAAGCCTCCGCAGTTTGTCATCATCGAGACCCTCTTTGACAACAGGGCCGCTGATTTCTATTTTGCCTCCACTGGTCGTCCCCTTTTTCTTTCTCTTAGAGGAGCTGCCACTGCGAAGCCGCAGACTCTCCATCCTCTTGAGGAAGCTCTTAGCTCTTGAACGAGTGCTTTTGCCACTGCCACCTCCTCGATCCAGACTTCCTCCCCGTCCTGACACCCCTGTCTTTACATCAAAGGTGAACTGTCTGAGGGTCTCTAAAGGTGATGGAGGCAATCCATCAGACAGAGGAGTCCTCGTTAGCACATCCTGACCCACCTGTCCCCGACGATGAGCACATGCTAGCTACCGAGCTGGCACGAGTGCCATTAGCAGGCACAGCTTCATTTACCAGAGCAGCACCATGGGTCTTCTCTTCTCCTCTTCCTCCACTTCCACTGCTGTGTATAGAGCCGACTTCAGGCTGTTCACTGAGGTCAGTCAGCACACTCTCCGAACTATTGCCTTCACGGAGGGTGAGCTTCCCTTTCTGGGATGCTTGATCCTTGGGAAATGGGGGCTGGGAGGCATCTGTGGGCAATGTGGAGAAAACCTCCAGCTCCTCCATCCGAGACCAACGCTTGCTGTCCCTCTGGAAGGTCCAGCGGCCACTGATGGCACAAGGCTCATCCTCATCCGAGTCCTCACTCTGAATGAATAGGGGGGCCAAGGAAGGGAAAGGGGAAAGAAAGAAACAGCAAGAAGAGAAGGAAAAAAGAGGGAGGGTGAGAAACAGTTAGTGACATTATTCACTGCCACATTTTCCACTTCTTTTCCAACATTCCTCACCTTGATCCAGGAAACTTTCTGCAGTTTATGGAACTTATTTTAGAATAGCTCTAATTTTAACCTATATGATATATAATGACATACAATGGCTGTCAAATGCTTCCATAACACAGCACACTTTTTATGTAATCTCCTTAGACGATATAACATGCTATAGACACAATAAAATAATCATTGTTTTTAACTGTTTCTTAAACTGAGGTCTCATAGCCTGAAGTAATAATATTCATGGTCAGCCAGTAAACCTCAGAGGAATAAGGTGAATAAAGTGGCCATTATGGCGTCACATTAAATGTACATTTTTTTAATTATTTTTTTTATAAAATGCACAAACCTCCCCCAGTTTGGTTAATCTGTCTCAAACCCTGAAGGGCGTAAAGGAAATTCCATTTTGACCCCATAGCTCTCAATGTAGCCGGCCAGACTGGGGTCACCCACCCATCCCCACCTACACAGTCGTTAACTCTGTGCATAGTAACTAATCACTAATAAACTGCCTTTTTAAAAAAAAAAAATTATTACTCAACCTATCAACTGGTCTGTCGTTTATAGTAGACAATTGTAACCAAACACAGGCCACATTTTTCATTTTTAAACCTTTTTAATTACTTTTTAAGGCCTTCTCTGTAATCAGAACTCATCAGAACACCAGAGAACTTTATGTTAACTTTCTAATTGACTTTTCTTTACAAAGAACCTGTGTATGACCAATATTCCTTTACAAAAATTACAAGAAAAATCATAATTTTTAGTTCAAAAAAGACTATGCAGGCCTTATTATATGCTATGGATTGGAGACTGTAATATCAAATAAAAGTGAACAAAGAGTGTGATTTATCCTACTGAAAAAGAATGATTTAGTAATTTTGGTGACATTTTTCTATGTGACTGTAACTTGTTTCTCCAGTTATTCTGGTTGTCATGGGAGATAACAGCGGTCACTGGCCAACATAGCTGGAACAATTCGTCCACATTCTGGAGACATTTTTACCATCAAACCAGCAAATCATTCATTGCAACAGAGGAAACTCTGAATATCACATTAACAAGGTTGCAGAATGAAAACTATTCTTATCATAAAGAGAAGACACAGCAGGAGCAAACCATGAAGTACGGGAGACGAGGAGATGAAGATTTAAGAGAGGGAATGTAAAGACGTGACGAGATCAATGCATTCCTAAGCTGTCTGGGTGTGGGGGTGGGAGGTTGTTGTCCCACAAGAGCAGAGGAGTCAAAGAGGCAAATAACCTCTTTGACTCCTCTGCTCTTCTCTGTTGACTCCTGAAATGAAAGGTGACACAGAAAGGGTCATCCTAATGAATACCACCACGCATAGAACAAGGATCTTCCTATGTAGCCCTTAAGGCCATTAGATTAGGTTGATTTGTAGAAAACAGAGAAATTCTTGTCACAAAGTGACAATGTCTGTCAGTCTAGACTCTCTACATGGGCTAAAACTGGGATTTTAACTGAATTATCCTGCAGAGGAAAAACAATTTCCAGGCCAGCTTCTTTGAAAGAGAAAATTAAGTAGAGGCATTGGTGGGAGTTTAATTTCTCTGAAAAAAACTGTTTGACACGCAACTTTATAGTACCTCTGAAATCACTCAAAGATGTACAAGTATGAGGATGTATTTTAGGAGAAAGAAGGTGCGCATGCTGTAAGTGGGGAAAGTCTTGGTCAAAGAAAGCCCTTCATTTAGACATTAAAGCTCTCCTCCCTTCCCCTACAATCCCACAGCCCACTTGGTATAGAAATGAACCCAACAGGTGCCTTCTCATTACACAAGATGAGAGAAAATGCAGCTTTGCCCTGTGGCAAAGTGTGAACTGTGGGTTGAGGTTATGCTGTGCAAATGTGGATAAGGAGATGTGCAAAGTGGATTTTCACAAAAGTGAGTAGTTCAAGTGCTTGCATGTAGACTTACTCTTTTTCTTTGTGGTGAGATCTCCAGTCTCATTAGAGCGCACTTATTGAGGGTGTTCAGTCTCCTGCGAAAACAAACACATGTTCAACTAGTTACATTTGAATTCCGTGTAATTTATATATACAACCTCGCTAACGTTCACTAGAATGCAAGAATCACCAAGAGGATGTATAGTGGAAGGAAAGATGGAACAACGCAAAGCAGCTGGGGTGCATCCAGTCTGGCTAATGAGCTGCTGAAGGATAATCCCTACATGAACAGGAAGAGAAGGAGAGAGCAAAGAGAATGAAGGTCCAGCCTCTGAAGAGCTCTTAGAGCAGATCATATAACAATGGAGAGATGAAGTGATGGGAACTGAAGGATAGCTGGTGATGTGTAAAAGGGATAAAATGCTGCCAAAAGAGGAGACACTGAGATGATAGCTTCCAGATGCATAGAGGAACACCTACTGTGTTTTATTACTTAAGCCAGATTCTGCTGAAGGAGCTGAGTTCATTAAAGAACCATTAGTCTCCTCCTCATATGCTAAAAAGGATGGCAGGTGGGGGACCAGCTAGGATGCAAACTCCTTTCTCTTCAATGATAACTGCAACCATTTAGATCTTTTAACATATAAAACAAAGGAGATGTCGGAAACTTCAGGCACACAAAGCTTAGAGACTTTTAAACTTTTATATTTTAAGTAGTACAAAATGAAAAGAAAGGTGCAACGAAAGGAGCACTGGGTGACCTTTGCCTCAACCAGTGAAGTGTAGGAGAAAGATATGTGCCTGGGAAGATCATACAAAAGACTGTAATGACTAAGATAAACCCTATCAGCCCCAGACAAAGAAGAAAATAAAGAAAAGGGGTAAGAACATAGTGAAACCAAATGAGGAGGGGAAGCGCACGGTACACATTTGCTTATCGTGTGATTCTTTTATCTCATCTGCAACTTTCTAAAGCATGGCTCTTTTTGAAGTTTACCCTCATGGTTTCATTACAGGAAAAGGTAGTGATAGTACAAAAAAAAAAGAAAGAAAGAAGCCGAGGAACAGAAAGAAAGGCACACACCATCAAAAGAAAGATAAAAGATGTATGAAGAGTTTAAGCATGACTTGTAATCTCACCTGCAGAGAGCCTCAATAGCATCCCGATCGAGGAAGTCATGGTCTCTGGTGACTGAAGAAATGTCAATGGGAAACTGGGCATCTAAAGAGAGAGTGAGACAGATTACGTGAGGGCATCTCCCTGCCACTGATTGGATCAGTATGTTCAGATGAAAACTAAAGATACCACCCTCAGCTCCAGAGACACCCACCTACTCAAACACCCACCTTCCCCCACCCACCCATACAGCCCTGATTAAAAGCTAAAAGAGGAAGTAGCGTCTTAGTCGACCAAACAAACACAGCTGCAGCTTTCAGACCCAGCAGGCAGGGGGGATATGCAGCACAGAGGGAGAGAACAGGGGACTGATTGAAGAATGACAATAGGTACTCCAGAATGGCTCAGAGGTCCCACTTCCTTTTCTGCTTCTGTTTCTTTCTCCATCTCTCTGGTCTACCTCAATAACAAGGTCACTTGTTCACCCAGGCACTAGCCTGGTAAAAGCACAGTGCGAGTTTGCCTTAAAACCCTTATTCTGGCTTGAATGCGAAGAATGGACAACTAAGATGTTTTCTGGAATGTTAGCCCAACCCAAAATGGGACTCTTGTATCCAAACCCTCGGGGGCAATGTTGATAAGAAAACGCCATTCACGGGGCCAGTACCTTTAGCCTGGACTGTACTGAAGCAGGCCTATCAGTCTGCCTATCTTCTAGTGGGGGCAATAGATTTTGACCGGCACAGACAATATAGAATCTCCTATGGAAATAAGGGAGGGGAAAATGTGTCATGTATCAACACAGCCATTCCTACTTATGTGGAGATGGCTGCGAGAATCTACACAGTGAATTAAGTGTAGTTTGCAGCACTTTTGTGCTGCTGTTTTTGTCTGAAAGGTCTCATCACCTGTGCAGAAACTCAAATAGGAAACCTTTCACGGTTAAGTGGAAATAAGGCAATGACCTGCTTACAATGGCAGCTTGGTCCTGTTGTCATCATCCTCTAATTACATAGGCAACCAGCATGCCATAGTATAGTTAAGAGTCACCTACAAGGAGTGAAGAATGTTTGATGTATTTTGGTGTGTATTTATATTTCAAGGGTCAGGCAAAGTGCTCTTTGTCAATCAGCTGTCATTGTAGGAGTAACTTTAGATGGGGCAGAAAACTATAATTATATAGGTTAAACTGTAATTGAAGCATAGTTAATGTTTAGAATACAGTACAGTGTGCTGAGGCTTATATGGCTTTCTTTACGGAAGTAGAGCAAAATGCTGGTGATATGAAAAAAATACACCCCATTTACTCCTCTGCAAGGTTAGGCTATGTATTTGCATTTGTAGGGTACAGTTTAGTAGAACCAGCATCTTATTTAAAGGAAAAACTTTAATAAAAGTTTATTAGCATATCATTATGTTAGTGCCTTATTGATTTAATTTGGTTTATTTCAGAAGTTGGTGAATAAATTAAAACCTTATAGCTAAAAAAAATTCTAAATTGAAAAGTCATTTTGATTGTAACGTAATAAAACCAAAACCCATCAGATAAGTACCAGTTTTGAGTGGCTGTGGTGTCTCCGAGTGTTCCTTACCTTCATAAAGCTGGGCATACTGTGGGAACCCTGCAGCTCGGAGCCAGGTACAGGCCTCTTTGGCTTCAATTTCTACAGAGAAGAACGGGTGAAACACATTAGAGCGTTATCTTTACGCCACCAAACAAAGCACATCACATCAAAAAGAATATGATAGCATGAAAAATCATGAAGCTTAATAAAGTTATCAAGTCAAAACACAGATCAAAGAAAAGACTCTGGAACCTTCCAGCACGTTAGCAGCTTATCAAATGTGAACTCCTTGACCTTATTAGTGATCTCACACTCCGTCACTCTCCTCACGTTTCTAATGCTAGAGCTTAGAGCAACATATGTGCAAACTGTGTTCACGCCATCACACTCCAAATGTGTTCCACTTAAGCTCCTTGGCAAGGTAAGGCAGTGGAGCTGGATGTCTCCAACAGGAAATGTTGCTGGCTAAGCTTTTTCTCATCTGACACTAACAATGGTTTCCATGGATGTACATATGTCCCAGTGTTATTTTCTTTAAAGGCTTTAATTTTTTTTGCTTGTGTTGCAAAAAACAGTATCTGTTCCTCCTGATACATTACTGAAAACATAAGGAAATTCTGAGGATCAACATGCCTATAGGAAAGGGAGTTTAACGTGCAGATATTATTCCATAAATCTTACAGGCTGCTAGCCATAGCTGTCTTTAAACATAAGCTGTGACATTTGGGCTTGTTATGCAAAGTACTATGTGTCACTGGTGCCACGTGGATGTCTCCCAGTTATCTGTGAAAGCTCTTTAGATGACATGTGCCAAAAGGCTGCCCAACCCCAAACTCCTTAAATGCTTCATTATCCCTGCAGCTACATGTTTGTAGACTGGAAACAAAGAAACAAAAAAGTGTTACAATGCCCTAGTTACTAGAATGACAGCAAGTGCATATGCAGCTAAACCTTGAGGAAAAACTTGTAAACAAATCCTGAGTTCCAAAGGCAGTAAAAGATGTTGGCAAACTAAGGAAGAACATGTCAACATACAGAGTGACCGCAAATCATGAAGGTGAAATGCCTGCCAATACAAGATCTGGATGCAAAATCTTAAATTCTGGGAGGACAGTGCAGATGTTTCAATTTCAAGCTCATTCTTGCTTTCAGACATAATATAATGGCAGGTTCAGTTGGTTTGCTGCAAGTGGCTGACTGTAATTAGCTAATTATAACCACCCATAAAGAAACTGGATTAAGCACATTTTATCTTTAAAACAGTTACACTTCATTTCAAAGCAAAATTACACCAAATGTCATATATATATTATTCCACAAGAACACAACAAGAGAACCAAAGGTAAGAAAAGTAACCAGCAACAGAGTGGTCAAAGGAAGATTACTGCTGCAAAGGGTCTGGACTAAGCGATATACCAGCATTTACATACCAACAACAAGCCTAGACGGCAGACAAACCCACTAACAACAAGGTGTGACACGACCAAGACTCCCTCTGCCACTGCAGAGGGTTTGAACTTCCTTAAGCAACCAGCAAGAGACCAGCGCGGACCGCAGTGTCAAATGGCACATTAACAACTATGTTTCAGCGTTATTTGTCAAACGTGCTCTATTCTTCCTTGTGCATGTGAAATTGTATGCCTGAGAAAAAGTGTGTTAGTGTGTGTGTTTCCGCCAAGTATTTTTGGAGCATAGTGAACCCAGAGGAAAGTAAAAACCAAG
The DNA here is from genome assembly GCA_024447675.2 of Pterophyllum scalare. Classification (NCBI taxonomy): domain Eukaryota; kingdom Metazoa; phylum Chordata; class Actinopteri; order Cichliformes; family Cichlidae; genus Pterophyllum; species Pterophyllum scalare. The sequence continues at coordinate 123,120 of JAMQGT020003451.1, forward strand.
CAGTAATTATACCAGCATCCTTGAAAGCAAGCACTGCACAGGGCCAGAGATTCTCATGCTCGCTTGTGTATAAATGTGTGTGTGTGTGTGTGTGTGTGTGGGTGCGTGCACAAGTAAGTCTGTGAGTGTTTGCATTGACTAACCTCATGTTTAAAGACAACCCACTCAAAAGACAGTAAAGCTATTGAAATGCAAATTAGACATACAAACACATGGTCCACCCCCCCCCCAAGGAGCTAGGCGAGCCAATAAGTGCCTTTGCTGGGATGCTATCCAGTGACACACCCTATGTGGCTAGAATGTGTGTCAAATCTATTTTACAGTGACATAATGTGAACTTAGTGTGCCATGGAAACAAAATAATGACAATAGCATTCAACGTGCAGATGGATCAGAGTGAATAATATTTGTCAGTGAGCTACATTGTGTCTATTCATTCACAGAGTAAAGCAAGAATATTTTTGTCTTTTGTTTGGTCACAGGAAGTGGACAGGGGCATGGGGTATCTGGCACAAACAATCCTAACAATAGAGCAGCACCCATTTGCACTCACATGCATCTGGAAGAATAAAAAGTCGGATCAACAAAGCAACAAAAGGAATTTATAAGAATATCTCAGGCAATCGGGTCATAAAAACAGCATCCTTCAACAGCCCCACCCCCACCCCTTAACATTTTGGTTTGCTTCGATAAAAGAATTCAGGGATGTATTTTATATTTTTTCCTGACTTGCTGTCCACCCTGGTTCCCTAGCCCTTGACTAGGAACTACCTCACTTCCTCTTCCTGCTTCCCTCACAGGAAGAGAGCTTAGGGGCGCTGGAGTGACCACCGACCACTTGGCTGTGCAGCCCTGCCTTCATTTGTTCCAGGCCAGATAATAGACAGGGAGGCAGCCAAGACAAACATGGGCCCCGGCGATTGTGTGTACTTACCAAACGTGGTTAAAGACAGCTACAAAGCCACCCTAAACAAATGTCTTGCAGCACCCACTTAGAACTTCAGCATGACAGCAAGAAAGCAGAAAAGTGAGTTTTATCACTCTGATAATGATGCAGCATGTGTGTGCCAAGTCGGCTCAAGAATGGATAATACATATAGAGTGAGTCAAAGGTTCAAAGCCAATGACACTACTGAAAACACTACATGTCCTGGCAGGCTATTTACAGCTACAGCTGGCTTCACATCACATTATGTTCATTCTTAATTCCTGGAGAATTCATTTTCATGCTTTTATTTGGTTTATCTGCACTTAAATGCAAGCGCCTATAAATGCTGCTGCATACCAGTCTATGGGAACTCTGTCACCTTGTGCCATTTGGAATTCAGGATATGAGCGAAGGATGTAATTCTTGATTGGGAAAGATAACCTTATGCCAAACCTCTCCCCTGTTCGGCTGTTTCTTTTTCAGCCAGTGGCTGCATGGTTGGTTTGGCACAGCGGTTCTCAAACTGTGGCCACATTTGTGACACATAGAGCCACTGCAGGTGGGACACTGATGATTTGTAGGGAGAAGAAAAAGAGGCCTGAAGGTAAGTTATAAATTTTTTTTGAAAAATAATCAAGACTTTACTGTTATGATACTTTGCTCCATTTTATATTGTGGTATAGGTGATATTTTTCTTCTTCAGCTTCTAAGGTCAAGTTTGAGAACTACTGGTGTGGTGAAAGGCCGACAGGAGAACTTAGATAATCACAAGTTCAGAACAGGCTCTTCTGGCTCTTTAGGCCACAGAAGGCATCTGAAACAATTGAAGATGAGGTGGCCTCATGTGGACATTTACAAAGCTCATCTGGTGAGCAGCCAGCCCAGCTTTACCCACTGCCAGGAGTATCAACTTCTAAAATTATCCACCACATCTTTTCTTTGCTTTCCTTTTCCCTGCTCTCACCCTCATCTCCTGCGCTGTCTCTACTTATTTAAACTGCGCTCGCCACTACTTTTCTCTCCCTTCCGGTAGCAGGAAATTCTCACAATTGCCGGCCACAGTCCCACCCCGCCTCAATCACCCCCCACCCCCCAATACAGGAGGCAGTGGGGTCTGGCTGGCTGAGTCTGAATGCTCAGCTCCAGTGGGAGTTTGTAAGCAGCAAGCAAACAAAGGATCCTGCTCCCCCACCATCAGCAAACTGGAGGTCAAGAGTCTCTATACAGTTAACAGTGATGTTGGGTCTTTGAAGCTGGCAGACTGACAAGAATGCTTGACTAACCACTGTTGTGAATTGAGGTGGCTTATCTAGAGTTATCCGATCATTGCTGTGTCTTGAAGTGCCCACTGTGTATCAACCCAAAATGCAGTCATCAGGTCCTTTTAAAGTCCATTTCTGAGTGGATCGTTCCAAAAAATTTTAAAATCTCAACTCACATACATATAAGAGAATCCAAAAAAAAGGAGAAGCAGCTTATTTAGTGTGACCAATGTAAAATCTCTCCTGCGCTCCACTATTGGAATGCAAGGATGGATGATTTTTCCCCCTGATGGGTATCATGTTTTGTGATTCCATGATGGAGACAGCTGGTGTTCACAGAGGAGGCCTGGCTGTTGGCTAAGTGATATGGTGCCAGGAATATCACCATCTGGCAGTTCTCAAGCTATGGCCCCACTGACAAACACACACACACACACACACACATACACACACACTCACATACATATATATATATATATATATATATATATATATATATATATATATATATATATATATATATATATATATATATATATACACACACACACACATACACACACACACACACACACACACCCACACACACACAATAATTTAGTTACTACCATGGTCCATTCCAGTTATCAACCACCAGCTGGCGCAGGCATGCAGGCACAGATCCACCAACACATACACACGCAAACACACGGCTGGCCCAGATGGATCGTTGCAATGCTAACCCCAAAGACCCCCTGACGACAGATTTATGCTCACACTAGGGCCCTAGCCCTGGATCAGGTGACCAGGCATATTCAAAGCCTCTGAGAAGCTTTCAGCAGTCAGATGACAGCCTACCTGCCAGCACCCCCCTCCCTTGATAGCAATCCATTAACATACAGATGCCAGGACAACCCAGTACCTTCAGCCAAAGGAAAGGTGAGAGCAGGAATGAACATATGACTTTTCTCACAAGACATGAAGAAAAAAGCTGGATGTAAATCTTCAGATAAGGTCGCAGCTTATTCCTGTTTCACAAAGAATCCAAATGAAGCATGTTTCCATCATTTAGAAAAACTCCAACCTAAGCTGGTTTACCTCATCCGACCTAGGTTTGAAAAAAGTCTAAAAAAAAAGAAAAGAAAATGTGTTTGCTATTATGTCTTTGATTGGACAATCTTTCTATTGCTAGTTTCTAGTAGTATGACATCAGTGTCATACTATCTCTAGATTCGTAGTTACTGTATGTAAGGTTCATTCAGCTTGCATCATAATAGCTGTAAACGAGTACGTTCTGTATGTGTGTGCGCCTTTGAGCACGTTCTTAATGTCTTTATGGCTCAACTGAGCCTCACTGTGCTCATATCTGCTCCAAACCCCAGGCAGCTGATAAGGAACCATGTGTTGGAAGAAACGTTTAAAACGGCTGGGACAAAGGCAAAGCACACAAATCAAGCTAAGCCTGCCAAAACTAAACTGAAAACAGGATTTTAAACAGCAACAAAGCACCCCCTCAAATTCCCCCGTTAGCAAAAGGTCGCCAGTCAGGCAAAAGGCAGGCAGTTAAACAAACTGGAGGCGATTGGATGGCACCAGTGTCATCTATATCTGGTACTATATCTACGATCATCTCAGAATAAATAAAATATTATTTATGCTAAATATTCCAGTTCACGACACTCTTTGAAGAACGTTTGATTCCTAAAAGTTCTGACCACAAAGTGTGCGCTGGTCTGCTAGAAACTTCTTCTGGCTGCGTGCGTAAAAGGGGGTTTCCTACAGTGGATTTTTAGCTATTTGAGAAAGCTTCCCCTAATAAATGTTTGCAAATTTGGAGAGCTCGCCGATTTTAAAAGAAAGAAAGAAAGAAAGAAACAGACAAACCCGGAGCTATTCGGTGAATAGTGAACAGAAGTCGGGACTCCGTACGCGCCCGGCTGTGAGATTTTCTGACAGTCCGCTGCGCCCTAAAGACGATTTATTGAATACTCAAAGGAAAATTGTAGCAAAAGTTTATAACCTTAAATACCAGAAATAACCTTTTAAAAGTGCACTGCTGGCGACTATTTACTCAGGGACGAACAGGAAACCGTTTAAATGCATGGACACGTTTATACTATAAACTGAAAGCCATCCAAAATACACACATTTCCAAAAACTTATTTAACCACAGTAGTCTGAATAGGATGAATGAAACGGACTTACGTGTCAGTATCATTTTTTAAGGTCTCGGCTCCACCATAAACCAAACTCCCGGCTGCGCTCTGGCAGACTAGACGGTCCGGTCAGATCTACTATTAGGACGAAGTCCGCATGATAAATCCACTGCAGATAAAACTCAAACTATAGAACTGGATGCAAATTTTCTCCGACCGTTGCGCAAAATGGTAACTCCATGGTTTTAACTGATTTTGCTGTGACAGACAGAATTCCACGATCTTCAAATCGTCCCAGCGCCACCCGCTCTCTGAATGAAGCGGTTCCCAGCAGGAATGTGAATGGAGAGTAAAGTGTGATTCAAGCTTTAGGAATGGGCAACTCTGCCGTGGCTCCACCCCCATCCACCCCGCTTCTCCACACCTGATAAGGAGCTGGAGACATGCAGATTCACAGAACTCCAGAAGTTCATAAAGTGCAGGGACTGGAGTTTGTATAATGACTTTGTATCCAAACGCAAAAACAATGACAAACTCCTGTGAGTTCTCTGCTCCAAATGGTGGCTTCATTTGATGATATGTTTCTAAATTTTTTTTTGCAAATTTAATTGACTTGGACCGAGAACTATATTTTACAAATGCTACCTGTATAAAATTGCAAGTGATTAACTGAGTTAACGTTTTACGACTTGCGCGTTTATTTCAGCTGTTGGGTCTCTCCCGCTTCTACCACTCCATTCGACTTGTAGGTTGGCACCCAGTTTGCATATCATTAGAAACTAATGGAGACAACTGTGAGACGCTCTTTTGTAAGACGGGATTAGTCTGAAAAGCGCAAGTGGTGCCGTAAAAAGAACTGCTGCAGGTATGGTAATGGCTGTCCCCACGACGCGCCGGGCGCACGTACACCACGCTCAGACTGACTGCAATGACAACACATTTAAATTCCTGACCGCGGGGCACGATGAAATACTAAGATTACAAGTATTACAGTTCACTTATTTATGTTTGGGTATAGTTAGAAACAGCCCGTCCAGTATTTCAGATTCTGCCACATGCTCCTGTGTGTGGACTACTCATATTTTCCAAGATCTCGTCAACTCTGTTATTGCCATAGTAACTCAAAGAGCCGAGGTGGTGCAAAAAAAAAAAAAAAAAAGGAAAGCCAAACGAGTCAGTATGTGGCAGGGAAATATGTGTAATCCAGAGATTGGACTGCTAGAAGGGGAAAAGGATGATGCAGAAAATCCTGGCTCTATGTGCAGTATGTTGCTGGCATCCATACCAGAACCAGCTGACGGTGGAGTCACAAGTGATTCAGTCAGAAGAGAGCCCTGCCAACTACTGAAGCAAGCATTTTCAGAGGCAGCTATGTCTATGTCATTTGTATTCATGATGGGGTGAGAATAATTTGAAATTTTTGCTTTGAGTTTTCATTTACAACAAGATGCAAAATGCAATATTTTTCCATTTGTTTGTTTTGTTTATATAGACCTCAGAATATTTTCAAATACAAAACTTATGACTTCTGCCAAACAGCCTATGCAAAGACTGTATATCACACATTTTAAACTCTTTTTATGTCTAAAAGGCTCCAACACAAAACTATTAGTATTTCATTACATTGGGTCTTTGCAACCCTACCTGTAAAACTCAGATAGCTTGTATTACTTGTGTTCTGTACTACACATTGTCTCTTTGTTGTTGAGCCATGTACTTTAAAGACCCATCTTGTACTTATACAGATATATAATAAAACAAGAGCAGTCCTTTACTGTATGCATCTACCAAGACTGAAAATTCCCTCCACGATCCGAAATTATGGATGGATTCATATCAGTTTGTGATATTTATCTTGAAAACATTAAGATTAGCTCTCCCAATTTTTCTTTTGTTTGTATGTAAAATTCCTGGATCCAGATCCAGCTCAGTACATTCAATCAAGCGCCACATTTAAAAAAAAAAACTGTTCATAAGTCTTTGCATCACCCTGTAATAAACCAAATGTAACCACCTTAGCAGAAGTATTAAGAAAATACAATGGATTTTTTCATATGCCACATGGTGTGATTGATGCTGTTTATACAGCACTATCCCTCCAAACACTCCTGTAAGTACTTGCTCAAAAGGTTTAAGAGAGAGAGTTACACCACTTTCATAATTGATGGACTTCAAACATTAGTACCTTCATGAATGACTACAGTATAGACTCACTTTATTAGGTACACCTGTTCAACTGCTCATTAATGCAAAAAATCTAATGTGCCAATCACATGGCAGCAACTCAGTGCATTTAGGCATGTAAACATGGTTAAGACAACCAGCTGATGTTAAAACTGAGCATCAGAACGAAAAAAGAAATGTGATTAAGTGCCTTTGAGTGTGGCATGATTGTTGGTGCCAGACGGGCTGGTCTATTTCAGAAACTGCTGATCTGATGGGATTTTCCCACACAACCATTTCTAGGGTTTACAGAGAATGGTTCAAAAAATGAGAAAATATGCAGTGAGCGGCAGTTGTCTGGGTGAAAATGCTTTGTTGATGTCAGAGGTCAGAGGAGAATAGCTAGAGTTCTTTGAGCTGATAGGGAGGCAACAGTAACTCAAATAACCACTCGCTGCAACTAAGGATGCAGAAGAGCATCGCTGAAAAAAAAAAGAGCATTTCTGAATGTATAACACCTCGAACCTTGAAGCAGATGGTCCGCAGCAGCACGAGACTACAGCGGGTGCCACTCCTGTCAGCTAAGAACAGGAAACTGAGGCTACAATTCTTAACGGCTCACCAAAATTATACAGTAGAAGAATGGAAAAAAGTTACCAGGTCTGATGAGTCTCAATTTCTGCTGCAACATTTGGATGTCAGGGTTAGAATTTGGTGCAAACAAAATTTTAAAAATGTGTCCATTCTGCCTCATATCAGCGGTTCAGGCTCTTGGTGGTGGTGCTGTAATGGTGTGGGGGGATATTTTCTTGGCACACTTTAGGACCCTTTTATCAATTGAGCATCATTTAAACACTACACACACCTGAGTATTCCTGCTGGCCATGACCACAGTGTACCCATCTCCTGATGGATTATGCACCATGTCACACCTCACCTCCACAATCACCAGATCTCAATCCAATAGAGTGGATTTGGTGGAAAAGGAGATTTTCATCACAGATGTGCAGTCGACAAATCTGCAGCAACTGTGTGTGCAATCTCAAAGAAACCTTTCCAGCACTTTTTGAATCTGTGCCGTGAAGAATTCAGGCAGTTCTGAAGAGAAAAGGGTGTACTAGCAAGGTAAACCTAACAAAGTGTCCCGTGAGTGTATCTCTGTCTTTCTGTATTATGTTTGTCATGCAATGCCCATTTACCATAATCCCCTCTATAGTAGAAAAAAAAAGGTTTAACAATTACTATTTTTAAACATTCCCCATCAGATCTGTACAAACCCAAAACAAACGGGACGGTAGGGGCAGTCATACAAACATATAATGCACTCTTATAAAGATTCCTGATTGTGATCAGGAAATATCTGATCAAATGCTGAAGCTGTTTTCAAGCACGAAGTCCGGACAATGTCAGGACAATCAGGCCGGGACACTGTTTACAGTTGCCCTTTTGCAAATGTATCACATAGCAAGTGACAGTTTGCATCAGCTGCACCCTCACTGCAGGAAACACTCAGTCCAGTTTAGGTGCTAAAGCACAAGCATGCAAATTATGCAAAAAGATCAATGCCATCACTGGTGCATGAACATCAAAATATACAATGTTGTGAGCTCATAAACTGAAGGAAAATCTCTTGTGATGTCTATCTTAAGTCTGTTACCTGAAGTGAGGGAGAAAGCTAATTAGGTTTTGTTGGTCTATGTATGTACAATACTGTATATATACATATAGAGAGGGAAATGATAGAAGAAGAGAGGGAGAGAGAGAGCAAAGGGGGGACAAAAGATGAAGAGCAATTACCAAACAAGTCCAAATCCCAGAGCCACAAAACCCGACCACCCAGAGGCTGCACCCAAAAACCCAAACCCAAAGCTACACTTGGCTGAGATGGGTCAACAACCCTGCAAAGAGATGGGGGGGGTGGGGTTCAGAGTCACAAGTTGTTTTGTGGCGATAAATACACAATAATGCCAGCAATTGTTGATGTATGTGTGTGGTAAATTGTCAGAGATCAGACAAGCAGACTGCCGCTGCTGCCAGATGCTCAGGGGCAAATGAGTGTGTCTCTTTAGAGTGTCTACAATTTTCATTCATCAAAGCTCGTCAGAGTCAGGCGCTTGTTTGGCTTATGATTCAGATACAGATCAAATACACATAAGTATAATGAGGGCTTTGGACAAAAGAAAGGAAATGGGGAGATGCATCAGTGTTGCAGCAGACAGACACGGCAGATTAGAGCCAGCATTATGTGTAACTACCTTTTCGAAAAGGAATAAAAAATATAAACATTGCATTTAAGGCGGGGCAGTTTTAGTGGATTATCTTGTGTAATGTAGTAAATTTTACTCATGTCCCCTAGTGGTTCAAAATGATCACTTCTATGCCGAAAGAAAGAAAAAAAGCTCAGGTGTAAAAACAAAGCAGACATTTGATTTGAATGAAGGTGCTCTTGTATGTTCTCATCAAACAGTTGTAGCTGGTTTTCTTAGGTGATGCTGCTGTTGTAGGTTGCAAACTTTACAGTGTCACCTCTGACCCTGAGACACAGAGGGAGGGGCTGAAAGAGGGAAAAGGAGGGTTAAAAATATACAAAATGAATTAAGTGAAAGAGAAGAAAGTATAAAGACTGAACGCCAAATACATCAATCAGCAAAAAGTGAGACAAAATGAATGAAATGGTTTTTCCTGCTGTAGAGACTGTTCCTCTGGGCTAGCCTTGGGGTTTACACTCAGTCTTTTGCCATTCCTAACCCCGAACAGCGAGGCCAAGTGAGGGTCAGTGCATTGAGGTGTCAGTCCAACCTGCACATACACAAACACCCAAGGCCATGTCAACAAAGACTCACATAACAGATAACCAATCTGTGGGTTTGCAAAGGTCACTGAGGTCCACCTAGAACAGGCAAAAGACAAAACCTCTGTATTTTTGACATTACCACTTTGTCAATTTACTGTGTGCATATGATTTGATATATTCATAAGCAAGGTAGATATACTGTATATGCTGCCAAATTGGAGCTACACAACTCTGAAAAGTTGAATCCTCCAACGACAAGCATTTGTCCTTCCACGGATACAGAATGTGATAAAGAGTTTAACTCAGAGAGAAAGAGATACAGTATCACGGAAAAGTATTTGCCCCCTTCCAGTTTTCTAAGGCTTTTTTTTGTGTATTTGTCAAACTTACATGTTTCAGATCATCAAACAAATTTTAAAAAGATAAATCAAGTAAATATAAATTGCAGTTTCTAAATGATAACTTCCTGATAACTTCCTTTATTAAAAAACTATCCAAACCCACCTGACCCTCTGTGAAAATTGAGCTTTTGCAACAGTTGGCAATAAGTCTTTCATATCACTGTGGAAGAATTTTGGCCCACTCTTCTTTGCAGAATTGCTTTAATTCAGTCACATTTGAAGACTTTCAGCTTGAACAACCTGTTTAAGGTCATGCCAAAGAATCTCAATCTGATTTAAGTCTGGACTTTGACTAGGCCACTCCAAAACTTTCGTTTAGTTTTTTTTTTTAGACATTCTGAGGTGGACTTGCTGGTGTGTTTCTGATCATTGTGTCCTGCTGCATAACCCAACTGAATTTGAGCTTCTGATGGCATTCTCCTTCAGGATTTCCTGGTAGAGAGCAGAATTCATGGTTCAGTTGATTACGGTAAGTCGTCCAGGTCCTGAAGCAGCAAAGCAGCCCCAGACCATCACACTACCACCATGTTTGACTGCTGGTGTTTTTTCATGAAATGTTGTGTAGTTTTTTCTTTCTTATTGTTGAATCATGAACTCTGTCCTTAACTGAGGCAAGTGAGGCCTGCAGTTCTTTAGATGTTGTTCTGGGTTCTTCAGTGACCTCCTGGATGAGTCATTGATGCACTCTTGGAGTAATTTTGGTAGACTGGCCACTCCTGGGAAGGTTCACCACTGTTCCAATTTTTCTCCATTTGTGGATAACAGCTCTCACCATGGCTCACTGGAGTCCCAAAGCCTTAGAAATTGCTTTGTAACCATTTCCAGACTAATAGTTATCAATTACTTTGTTTCTCAGTTGTTGCTTTAGATCGTGGTATGATGTGTTGCTTTTTGAGAACTTTAAGCCTACTTCACTTTGGCAGACAGGGTCTATTTAAGGGATTTCTTGATTCAACAGGTTTGTCAGTAAACAGGCCTGAGTGTGGCGAAATCAAACTCAGCTTTCCAAAAAAAAAAAAGAAGAAAAAAAAGTGGTTAATCACAGTTAAATCATGACTTAACAATGGGGGCAGTCACTTTTCCACACAGCATCAGGTAGGTTTGGATAGCTTTTTTCCCTTAATAAATGAAGCCATAATTTTAAAAACATTTACTTGGGTTATCTTTGTCTAGTATTAAAATTTGCTTGATTATCTGAAAGATGTAAGTATGATAAATATGCAAAAAACATAGAAATCAGGAAGGGGGCAAATACTTTTTCATGGCACTGTATATAGTCATAGGGTGTAGTTGGGTGGATCATCTTTTCATAACAGGAATCTCCAGAAATAGCTCATCCATAGTCTTGGAGATCAACCCAACAAGACACTGATTACAGAAAGAGAAAGAATAAGAGAGAGAGAGAAAGGGAGAGCGAGCATATGCTTCCATACACACAATGGCTGGGAGGAAGCATGAGGAGACAGAGGCTTGGACCAGCACTCACACAAACACACACACAAACAAAGGAAGTGCGAGGCAGACAGTGGACCAAATGCCTTGCCAATACCTTCTCCGGGCTTTGATGGACTGACCATGATCACAATAGAGGCAGAAGCTAGTCATACACACACACTTACACAAACAATGGATCTGTGTACAGCCAAGTGATACTATGCATTTTCATCCATAGGGTGTGTTTAAAAAATATACATACTATGGTAGATCCAGTTATCCTTTAAGTTTTACTTGTATATCACAGCAGAAAGCGTGTATTTAGATTATCACAGTACAAAAAATCTAAAGCAGGAAGAATGAACTATTGAGGGAGGGCCACTTAAGATCCGTAATGTGCAGGGATAATGGGCTTTAAAGCCACACAGTCTTGTATGCGGTTTGTTCTGCACATCCACTTGAATGCATGTACATATATCAAAAGCAAAAAAACATATACACATACTATTAATCTGCCATATTATATATTGAAGTGTATTTGAGATAACTTGTAACCAAATTGGATGGAAATGAGAACAAACACATCAGCTTTCATATTTATTAAAGCAAAACGAACTTAAATGTACTTGAACACTGTCCTCCTTTTTAAACAAGATAAATTGTAATGACCCTCCATAACAAACTTACAGTACAGAGTACTGCTGTAAAAGCTGGGATAGGCTCCAGTTTTTTAAAGAGGCTAACAAATGCAAAGTGGCTAAAGCTGATATTATCCAGGGCTCAGAGCCAACCACAAACCAGGAGCCTCGGTATGAGCAAAAGATCAAAGCAGTTATGAGGAAAATTATGGAGATCAGTGAAAAAGAGAAAAGGGTCAATGTCCTGCTATCTGGTGAATTTATAACATACTGGAAAATGCTCTAAGTAACTGATATTTGGTTTGTGATATAAATCTGCTGCGCCTCCTTTTGTTTAGTAAGGTAACATATGTCAAGTAATGGTGGGTGTACAGCAGCTCATTTCCAGTTAATCATTTGCACCTTTTTCTGGTAGCAGAGCATGTTAGTTTTATACGGTTCAAGAGTAGATTCTGTAACTTACTGCAGTTTGTGAGAAATTGTAAAGTTTAAGAATTTCTTTTATTATGAAAATAATATTTTGTATTTAAGAGAGCTGATTTTTCTCTATATATGCTGTCAGTTGTAGTTCTTAGAAGGAGAAATGGAGAAAAAAAATCAGGTCAGGCCACACTTAGAAAAAAAGAATCAGCATTGGCCACAAAAATTGCAGTCAGTGCATCTCTGGTCCAAATTATTTCCAGGCTGATTTGATTTTAATTTGGGTGTCATGGTAATGAGCCAAGTGTCAGGTGCTTGTGTTCAAAAACAGATCAAATACCAAAGAGGCTGAATGATGATGGATAAATAAGTGGACATTTAAAACTATACAAAATGCATTTTTAACTTTTATATTAGCCAAATCTTGTTCTTCGGTCACCGCTGACGTCTTAAAGGAATTAAATCACTGCTTTATTGCTAAGTGCTACCATATGTGGTTTCTATTGATGCTTGGTTTTCGGACAGTGGCAGACGTAATTATTGGCCAACACTGATGTGTAAATGCAAAAGCAAACAGTGCGTAATGTTTCACATACACACATTTGTACATTCATGCACAAAACATGCACATAAGAACAAGAATATTCACGGGTAGATCCTTTAGTCTGCACACTATTGTACTCTCTTCCAGATAATGCTGTATTTATTTCACCCACAAAAACAGCCACTTTGCACAGAGAGTACAAACTGTAGACTCTACACCAAAACAGTCACGTACAACAACACAGTCATTTAACAATTTCAGTGATTAGCAACCCACTATAATGTCCCGATTAACAAAGGAGGAACACACACATGCACAGAGCTCCAGATTACTGCTCATATTTTTCATATTAGTCATGCTTGGAGAAAGCAGATTAGTGATGGTTTAGGGTGAGAGGTGGGTGCTGGAGGAAGAGCAGAGCCAAAGAGAAATTGAAAGATGTTTTGAAAAAGACAGATCTCTCATGGAAACAAGAAGCTGAGGCCTAAATTTGAAGGACACGTGAAAACAGAGTACACAGGCTGGAGTTAGCGTTATGCACGTCCAATGCTTGTGAGTCAAAATAGGAAAAATAAGAGGAAAAGATTGAGAGGATATACAACAAATAATAAAATCTGTTACCACTGAGTGCTATTCTGCAGTAGAGCATTTTAAATAATAATAATAAGCCTTTATGCCAACTTCCAATTTCGGTAAAAAACTGTGGTGGGCTTTCTCCAAACACTGGTTGATTAATGCCACTAATCTCACTGCAAAGACTGAAAAACAATGTTTTATGACAAAGTGTAGTTGTTACTGGCCTTAAACTGAATGAAGCACTCTGGCTTGATTTATTTCTACAGGCTGTGGGACTGGTAAAATGGCACTTAATCACATAAAGACTTACTGTGTGTGGAATCACTGTTTCTAAGAATTACAAGAGGTGGTGGTCTGCCTCGGAAACTGAGATGAATACTTAGGGAGTGGTTATTGATGCCAACCATATGGCTATGAAATGAACACATATCCGGAGCTCTTTTGTAACGCCTGGAAATCACCAGAATTCCTATTTCAACCAAGTGTTGTACAATAATTACTCTATGGATTAATGTGTTCTCTTGGCTAAGCTTTCCAAACTAGAAACACTGGCTCAGCTAGAGCAAATCAATTCAAGTGAGCTCAAGTCTTTCATTCCATATCGCTTAAGATTACAATCATTTAAGATTAGGCTTAAACCTTTTCTTTTTGATAAAGTTTATAGTTAGGGCTAAATCAGGTGACCCTTAACTCCCCCTAGTTACACTGTAATAGGCCTAGGCTGCTGGGGGGGGGGGTTGTGTTCCATGATGTACAGAGTATTTCTTTTTCATTCACCTCTTTATAAACCACTCTGCATTTAATCATTAGTTATTATTAATATATGGCTCTCTTCTACAGCATTGTCCTGTCTCTCTCCCCTCACCCCCAACCGGTCGCAGCAGATGACTACCCCTACCTCCGACAGAACCAGGCGGTATTATTATTGTATTACTGTATTATTATAAAAAAAAAAAAATATTTTAATACAATGTTAACAAAAAATAAACATCTCCAACTCCACTCCATAAGATCACATTATCATCAATCTTTCAGAACACCGACTAAATGGACATTCAGACAGACTTTTCATTGTGAGATTGTCTGGTGTTCTGATGGGTTTTGTAGACTCATAAAAGCAAAGAGAGGCTTATAATAATCCTTCTTGTGCACTACAGAAATGTAGTGACACACGTCCACAAGAATGTAAGGCCTGCTGATAGCGTCTGACATCAAGACGAATTGTTCTGGATGAAGGCAGGGTTGGTATATATACAGTACATGGAAGAGTTGTACACCTTTCAGCAACAATGAATTGTAAGGCCTCGGGTGCAAGGTTTAAGTTATTAAGCTTATTAAGTGAGACTGAAATAAGCCCAGCAGCTATTGTGGAAGTTGAAGTGTAACTGAGTGAAGAACAAGGTGAGAACAGATGGATGTTTGATATGCCAGGAAGATGAAGAAATATGACATCAGGGGAAAAAAATGGGTGCATGCCTGTATATGTTTGTGTGCCTTTAAACATTTGTGGCATGCTACTTTTTAAATGTATCACTCTGTCCTGCATGCGCATGTTCTTGCTGAGGCGTCCAAAAGAAACTCTGACAACAGAAACTCCCCTCATCCGCTTTATATTTTCTTTCCTGTTTTTGACTTTTGTCTTGGAGTTCTAATTGTGTCGTGCAAAGACCAAATTCCAAAGTACCATATATCCATTCTCTCTGTGTCTCTCTGTGCATAACCTGCCAGTGAGTAACACAGGAAGTTCATGCTTGAGTCTTCCCTGCCCTGACCTGTGACCTCCTTTGAACCCTGACCTAGAGTGAGCCACGTGACAAAGCATGCAGACTTGAAGGCTGTCATGACAAACACAAACCAGGTTCAGCTGGGAGATTATCACTGATCCAGGAGCTTCTTCAGCCAAAGTACACCAAGCAGGTTTCAATTTCAGAATGATTTCTTCCCGCTCCCGCCATCCCACTGTTGACATTTTTCAGAAGATGAGAGAAAATGCTACTGCAGATCAAAGAGAACTGGGATAAAGAACATCCTGTGAAAAATAATATACTAGAAAAAGGAAGGAATTGCATGAAATCATTTTTCCCCTTTATTGTTTTATTTTTGTTTTGGTCTGACTTGAAATCTACTTGTGATCACTTAAAACATGATTTCTTAATCTATCCATCCATCATCCACCCATTCTCTTCCACTTATCCTGTTCAGGGTCATTGGTGGTGGTGGTGGGGATACAGGTTGCCAGTCTGCTGCAGGGCCAGCACAGAGAGACAGACAACCATTCATACTCACATTCACACCTATGAGCACAGGAGAGACCAGGTCGGTCACAAGGATGAGCTATAGTGGAGGTGGGTTAAATCCCAGCAGGAAGGTCAGTCTGTGGATATTAATTCATTCCTCATGTGACTGCTTGACCTACTAAACTAGAGATGAACATGAAATTCAAAAGGCAAATGCCTGGCACGTGTACACCTGTGCAAGCCTACATGTAAATTTATTTGCATGCTTGGCATATTTTTCAGGTAGCCTTGTGTAAGCACTGACCAAAAAAGAAGGTTTTTGATATATTTATGAAGGGCTGGAGTTCAACTGGGAGTCTAAATGTTTGTCTTTATGCATAGCTGACCTGAATCCAGAGCACAGGAATCTAAGGAATCTGGTATGCTAAATACAGATAAACTGAAAGAAGTAAGTGAATGTGTATAAGGAGAAGGCGGCAGCTCTGTAGTTAGGCAGTGGATGGAAACATGTAAATGGACTGTGATCTGTTTCTTCATCTTAAAACACACGCAAATAGGATCACCAATCAATGTGGCTAATAATTCTTAATAATTCTGTGAATTCAGTCAGTTTTAAACACAAAAATTGGAGTTATCTTTGTATTTTCTTTTTAAGCGTATATTTGCATTAGATATAAAATATCAATGTCTAATACATAAGTCCCTGGTTTCTCTAAATATTCTAAAACACGTTATGTGATTAACACTAACACTCACATTCACCCAGAGTGTCTTTCTGCCATACACAAAGTTGGTTTATTTACTTTGGGAGCTAATGAAAGGCACTGATATGTTTGAGGGTGGGAAATTTGGGTAACAAACAGGAGCCAGAGTTTAGACCTATGACTCCACCCTCATCCCTCTGCTCCTCATTGGTCCCTGGAGGATGATAGCTCAACTCCTGAGCATGGAGGGGGACTAATACCATCCAGCTGGAGGTTGGCAGCAGGGCCAGAGCCCTCCATATGTCCAGCAGATTGGGTTATGGCTCTCATTGCTGACCTTCCCCCATTCACCCAGTTCCTCCAATGTGAAGGAAGAAACATGAGAGGACAGGAAGATTAAAACACAGATAGTGGAGAAATGCTCTGAATGACTGTATCAACATAGACGTAACAGTTAAAAACTGAATGATAAGAGATATGATAAGAAACTGTGGGTCAGATCAACATACTGAAATGCACTAATGGCAACTATGATAGTTGGGCAGCTGACTAAAAATGGATCACTGCTTTGACAAAGGAATCAGTTTTATTGTCATTTTAATGCCCGATGAAACAGTCTACAGCCATGCTAGTGGTTCTATTAAAAGGTGGTGTTTTACATCAGAAATTTTGTAATTAGGGATCCACTGACACAATAACAATGAGCTTTCTGCTTAGAAGCTTATATGAGCCAAAAAGTTTGATATTGGCTGAACAAACTAGCAATATGCTCACAATTATAATGTACGCATGTTAGACCTCAGTCACGCAGACCGTAGAAACTGTTCGGTCGACCCCCTGGCAACTTCTGGTCTCTAGGGATAAATGTGTCTTCCATTCAAACTATAAGCAACTCCAGCAATCTTCAAGTGACCAAAGCAATCACAAGGAGGTTTTTGGTGCAGAACCCTCTTTGCAGCTGATTTCACCTGATGACCACCAGCAACCTCCATCAACCACTTGCCAAATAAGTTGGGGAATATATACATTTTTCGCTCATGAGTGGTGACTGTATCACATCCAACGTGGCAAACAACTCTGCAGCAATGTGTGTATCACATCAAACAACTTGAAAAACCTCTGAACGAGAAGTCTGGCTTTCCTGCTTTTAAACTGCAAATATTTCAAGAATTCATCCAAAGAAAATCACATGATGTTAGCGCAAGACACAAACAACTGTCATTTTCTTTTAGCAAACAATGACATCTTTGTGTCAAGGCAATGATCAAACCTTCAACAAATTTCTCTTTGCTTCTTCACATTTAGTGTTAACAGCTTCACGGCATGAGGCAAGTAAAGAGAGAAGGTTTTGAGGGTTACTGCGGCCTTGGTTTATTCACCCATAGTTTTAAATTTGATCTTCAAAAATGTTATGCATGAATCACGTTTCAGTGCGTGCACATCGTTAGAGCCACTCAAGTGGTTCACATGACAGCTATACTGACCCTGAGGAAAGACAGAAAAAGACAATAGAAGAGCCAACATGTTTACCATTCATTAAATTTCAAGTGAAAGGCATCTGAGAAAGGGACAGATGTTAGGTGGAAAAAAAACTGCAGGTCCAAATGTCATGCATCAAACAAACCCTTATTTTTTATTATATTCTCAGAGAGGTTTGTTCAGATCCTTTCAGACCTGCTGCTTTGTTTTTAAAACCACTGAATAAAAATGACTGTGTTCTTGGAAGCACGGGGCTATTGTGTGAACTGTCAGGGCAGTTAGCCCAAGAAATGCTGAATACACAATGTTCACTGACCCTGACCTCTACCACACAAGAACCAAAGACATTAAGGTGTCAAAATGTCACTTAGCTAACACACTGATGCTAAGTGTCCCAGTGCTTCTATTATTACCAGTTGTAAAGAGTTAAATGAAGTTTGGCTTGGACGTGGGGAGTGACAACACTTAGCGAGTAGCTTTGTGTTCAACTATTCAGGGTAGCAAAGCGGTTAGGATCCCTGAGTGACTACAAGGTACAAGGTCGCTGGTAACACCTCTTGATAAAGAAGGAAGAAGGAACATTCAAAAAGATTATTTTCAAGCGCCACGTAGGTCTCCATTTGGGAAAAGAAGGCGACAAGACAGAAAACAAAGTTGGAAAGACCATCTGAAGTCTAGATAGTCCCTTATGATTTTTTTAAGCAGAGAATAAAAAGCAAGCAATTGCTTTAAAAAGCAAGAAAACACTGTAGAAACCTTTAGCCATCAAACACAACTTGTGATAGATCACACTGTTGCCCTGACAAACCTTTTCCTTTGAGATTCTTAGAAAAAAACTTTAAAAGATCAGCAGGAGCCTGAAGGCATTCTGTCTCAGAAGCTTATCTAAACAGCTGATGTATTTTTACTGGTGCTGTTCATGGGTACAGAATTCTAACCAATTTCCTACTGACTGATGACCAGACTATTATCATGATCAGAAAGGCCTTTAGGTGATAGTTTTGTCCAAGTAAATTTGAAGTAAACTAATTAGGTACTACGACATGCAAAATAAAGAACCTCCATGCCCGTTGACCCAGAGTGTCTGCAAACATCTCATAAACAGACAACAGCAGTCACTTTCTGGCTTTATGAAAATGAGTCAGGAACCAGGTCTGCAAGAAGTGGTAAATAAACAACAGCCTCCTTGATGGCCAGTCTGGGTTGTGGAAGTCTATCTCTTATTGATTCCCTTCACATTTTTGGTACATTCTCTGGCTCTTTATATATCAAAAATCTTCACCCCATTTTCCTTTTGGTTAAAGGCAATGTTTTATTTGGACAATACACAGAATTCAAATCACAACACTGGTACAGTACTGGGAACAAACTGTGGGAAGGAGGTCAAAGAATGCAACTGTCCTTGACATTTTCATGTACAGATAAATGAAATACTGCTAAAAAAAAAATTTTAATTTTTGACACCTACATACATACACCTGCAATAAAGTTTCTCAACTCTGACTGCACAGATACATTTTACTGATGTGGCAACTTGTGTATATGCAGTTTAAGTTGCAGACATACAGTCAACTGTATTGACTGGTGGCAAAACCTCTCTTCCCCTTCTTTTTCCTTAATTGTTTTGAACGATAAGGATATCTTTGATAAATTCCAAATGTCTCAGTTTTAGATTCCTACAGTTTCTTTGACTCGTCCAGTCCGGCAACACGTGTGAACAGAATGAATTTTAATCTGTGCATAGAAAAAAAAACTCCATAAATATTAGGGATCAGCTTTGAAATTGGATTTGTTACAGCATTTGATTAATATAATTAGTCAGCTTTGTTTGGCCCCTGAGATTCAGATTTTCAGATTATGGAGCTCAGTGTCTCGTAACCAACAGACACACATTGTAAATGAATTGATCACATTATTATAGCTATGGACTATGTAATCTCCTCCTGTACTGTAACTTCATTTAAATTGTACTTTTCCTTCTCTCAGAACAAAGCTACAAAACTATGAGAGAAAGTTACCAATTAATGGTATTTGGAGGGGCAAAAACACAAACAAAAGTAACAGGATTAGCCGAAAACCTCCTGTGACCAGCTCAGTAAATGAAAGATAGCGAATCCACTGAGAACTGTTAGAGGGCAAAAAGCAGCAGACACACAGGAAATGAAGGCCCACTGGAGAGTAAACAAACAACATACCATGAGATCAGGCACCCCAAGAGGTATTTAAGTCACCAGAGATGAGACTGTTTTAATGGGGCACTAAAACTTGTTTCAAGTACACATCTGGAGTAGATTCTTCCAGAATGTGGCTGTTTTACAGCTAATGATCAGTGACGAATCGTCACGCCATCATCTTCCTCACATCTCACAAGTAATTTCCAACTATGAACAGTTAAGAAGGCAGGCACTAAAACTCTGAGTTTGCGTGATACAGAGAGCCTTCGACACAAAGTATTAAAATACATTCTTCTAGTATGAATGCCAGTATTGCAAGTGCAATTTAGTTCATACTGTATACTCACCGTGCATGTAAAAGATGCTTAAACCATTTAAAATGCACAGTCATTCTTATGGCTTTTATTTACAGTGAATGTATCCTCCTGATATTATTTTTTCCCAACATTTTTTGCTAAAGATATACACAAACAGACATAAAAGATAAGAAGGTGAGATAAGAAAATCACTGAGATATTTGCGTTTTGCTGCTGTAACACAGCAGCAAAACGCTCAAAAATAAACATAATATCACAGAACAAAACAGCTCAGAAAGGTAAAGAAAACCACTTAATTAAAATCTAAAAAAGTGAAGAGTTATTAAATCAAAATGTAAATATGATACAATAACAACCTTAAATCTAAGATGAGATATTGTGGTATGAGGTGGTAGAGATTTTCAGTATCTGTATCTTGAAGCAGTTAAGATGAAAGCGATGTCAGAGAAAGTGTCCAGCTGCATGTCCAGTAAGGGGTGCAGAGGATGGTCTGGATCCCTTAATTATCCAGGCAACGCTTTGTAATACGACCCGCGGGCTCGCCATAACCCGCGGGTCGTATTATAGAACATTACCATTATCCACATTCATTCGCCACAGCCACAGTCATTTGGTTGACCTCTGAGTCAGCTGATGAAGGAATCCAAACAGTGTGTGGATTCAAACTGGATTCAAACAGCAACAGCACTGGTAAGTAATATGAATGCATTCCAAATGGCAAGCAAGTCTAATATTCAGCCCTCAGAAATGTTGCTTTGCAGTAGCATGTCCAAAATTGCACTATGTTCAGTCACGTGCAGTCCCTCTGCACTTCGTCTTTCCCCTCAGTTTAATGATCCTGCACCTGAAAAGTCCTGATGCCAGGTACGGTCACACTGTGTTCTGGGAAGTTTGAGTGTGGCAATGTCTCACTGCAACGCTCCATGAGGCACATCAAACTACGCTCACTGTGTTCCCTCTGGTCTTATTCAGCTCACTAGGCTGTCAATATTATTAATATGTCCATTATATAAACACCTACATTTATTCTAGCACAAAATCACAGGTGGTTCACTTTGTCCTCAGGTCTTTATTGTGTTTTTGTGGCGCAAACACAATAATTCCAATCTTAAGTATTTATCAGGCCCTAAATTAATCACACTCTTTCTACCTGTGAAATTTATGGATTGAAGACATAATTGTGATTATGTGTCCTTTTCTTCTGCAAAAAGATCTCAGTTCGTCTGCAGACATGGAATACATATTTCACTCTGATTCATATAAGATCAAGTTAACCTCTTGACACATGTATCTTGAATGCTCTATCTGCTTGCTCTCTCTTTGTGGTTTTCTAATGGACAGCGCATGACTGCCCTCAGCACCACAGAACCTGCTATATTGATTAAAGCTGGGAAGGCACACTGTACACAGTGACTGAAACTAATGTCAAAAGCTTCATCTGTGCCGACAAAGCAGCACTGCTCCAAATAGCACTCACCCATTTCTGCGGACGCAGGGAGTAAAGGCGTAGGAGTGGACTGGCCTGAAAAGACTGCGGTGTGAAATCAGGCATTCTCAAGTACCGAAGCAAGAGTGAATTCCATAATGTGTGCAAATATTTGCACACGCTGCTTTGGGATTCCCAAATTTTGCCAGATCAGGCATTCTGTGAGGGCCAGCTCTATAAGCATCTATTCAGCGTACAATGTCGGAAGATACTTGAAATGGCAAGCTCGTTGTTCCAGCTCGGTTGTGTCTAGTCGTTTGAGTCTGTGAGGGAGACAAGTGTGGGGGACTCGAGGAGGGAAGGACTGCCAGTGAATGGGACAATGAGAAGTCAAGAGCATGCATCAAGTGGGCCACTTGTGATGCTGCTGAAAAGTGCTAGACATCCCACTTGAGTCATGGTTAGGGCTAGAGAAACAGAAATCAAAGAAAATGGTGATTAGGATTCTGCTCACAAAACAGCAGATTGAAAGTGCAGCTACATGCTCATAACACTGAAGGCTCAGATCTAGATTAGGACCTACTCTGCTTGATACTCCCCATTTTGGCTACTGGCCTTAATAAATGCATAAAAAATAATTATTACAAAAAAATTCCTTATGCTTGCATGTGTGATATTAAATATCTTCTAAGTTGCAAGCTCAAGAGCTGCTCCCCTGATCACGCATTTGTTCTTCAGAATTTAACTGAAATCAAAACTGATCAATGAAACATAATAGTAGAGTCAAAAGAGATTCTGAGTAATTTTATGGGTTTTTGAAAAACAAAGTGAAAAAAGACTGATGGAAGGAGAGGGTGCATGGGAGAACAAGCAAAGTAAACAAGTTTGGTGTGAGCCTACTGGAGTTACTGGGTTTAGCAAAACATTCCAAAGTCTTCGAAACAGGCAGCCTTGTGAGGCACAAACAAGTGGGCTTTAAATCACTGAACAGGAACAGCGTTCATGACCTCTAATTCAATCATAATACCAAGAGCGTTCACTCTCACCCACCAGCATTGACAGTTAAGTGACTACCAGTCAACTAATGTATAGAACAGCAGGACAATCAGTCACAATGGCTCAGCCAGATCTAATAAACTGGGAGAGGACAAGATGATTTACTGACATGAAGGCACACAAGATTTTTCATTAAAATACACAGATGTAAAAATAAAGTAATAATTTATTGAATTTATTTATGACACTTAGAAGCAAAGCTAGCGAGGCAAGGCTGAGATGGTTCGGACATGTGCAAGAGAGGGATAGTGGAGATATTGAACAAGGGATGTTGAAGTTGGAGGTTCCAGGCTGGAGGAAAAAAGTGCCAATAATGCACATATGAGCATCAGAAGTGGACCATCGAGCAATGGAAGAAGGTGGCCTGGTCTGATGAATCACATTTCCTTTCACATCACGTGGATGGCCAATTGTGTGTGTGTCACTTACCTGGGGAACACCTGGCACTGGGATGCACTATGGGAAGAGGAAAAGTGTGATGCTTTGGGCAATATTCTGCTGGGTAACCTTGGGTCCTGCCATCCATGTGGATGTTACATTGACATGTACCATCTACCTAAACATTGTTGCAGATCATGTACATCCTTTCATGGAACTGGTATTCCCTCATGGCTGTGGCCTCTTTCAGCAGGATAATGCTCCCTGCCACAACGCAAAATGGTTCAGGAATGGTTTGAGGAAGACAACAATGAGTTTGAGGTATTGAATCTGCTTTTGGATTCCCCAGATCTCAAGCCAATAGAGCATCTATGGGATATGCTGGGCAAACAAGTCTGATCCATGGAGGCCCCACCTCACAACTTAAAAGGATCTGTTGCTAATATCTTGGTGCCAGATACCACAGCACACCTTCAGGGGTCTAGTGGAGCCCATGCCTCGATGGGTCAAAGGCTTTTTGCCAGCAAAAGGGGGACCAACACAATATTGGGCAAGTGGTCAGAATGTTTTGCTTGAGATTGCATGAAAATCTGAAATCGCTTCCAGGAAACTTAGACAATGTGCACTTTTCTTGAAGGGGCAAAATATTTGGAAATACCCAGCATAAGACTTTAAAACCACATAATGTCTGTATTAAATGTGTTACATGTTCAAGTCCACAGAAAGCTTATGAGTCAATTTTTCTCAAACTGCAAGTTGCAAGGTGAAAACTTAAAAATGTCACAACCGAAAACACATAAGCCCTAGAAAAAGACTAGAGCTCATGTGGCCTATCGCCTTTAATGTGGCCTTCAGTGTGTTACTGAACTAAACTGTGGGGTTTAATAGGAAAAACAAATAACACGCAGCAATGGGGGAAAAAAAGTGGATCACGAGGCTGAAGGAAAATACAGTGTGTCCCTGGCATGAATCCCATAGTCGTGTCTAGTCAGGAATGACTGTAATCTTATAGGGCAAACATACTTATGCTAACACGGTAAAAGGGTCTGTGCATGCTTTTGCGTATTCTCTGAGTTACTCACACACTTACACACCCACAAAGACAAGCTGTGTTTTTATGGCTCTTTCAGTAGGTTCAAATGTGGCACATATCCCTCAAGAGACACACATGGGCTGTCATCTCTCGTGCAGAGATGACAGGAGAACAGTAGTCTTGGCCTACTTTTCTTCATCTCCATGAAGGATGCAAAGCACTCACAGAAGTAGACAGTGGAGTACTTGATAAAATAATAAAGCTGTGCTATTTATAGACACTGATGATGCTGTGACCTAAATGTCATACTCAAATGTGACATCGGGAACGGGTGGGTGCCCAGAAGGAACACCACAATCCGTTGTGCAGAATGAGCCAGTGGACGACCCCAAGACAAATCACCAGAGGTGCATCTGTTGCAGCAAATTAAAGACACAAAGAAAACCTTACTGATGTGTTTTGTCCTGAAGCCATTGATGTGGGAAGAAAAGGTCAGTTTTTAAAACAAAGAGAGCTGTTCAGAGATCTAACCAGGCTTGTAACCATAGAAGATGCACGTGACCATGACGTCAACCATCGATTTGTTGACCTCAATTTTAAAGCCTCAAGATTAGGCTCACCGTTTTGTTTTCTTTTGGAATCAAAGTGATCATATTCTCAAACCGGGTCGAGCGATACACTTCAGTGATTCAAACCCGCTGAAGTGAAACCTAGAAGCTTAAGCCTTGTTTGAAATCACCTCAAAGCAGGCACATGCCTGACAAAAAACAATACTAAGCCTTAATACAAATGGAACAGGCAAGTCCCTGTCCATGAAAATGATGTTTAAGATCAGTGAAAATGGAGCTTCTGAAAAATTCCTTCCAGGGTGAAGATTTTCAGAAACTCCATATCTGTTTTTTACATGTCGATGAGGAAAAAGCAGATTTTATCTTGCAATGTCAAAGCTGTGCAAATTCATTTTGCTCTTTGATGTCAGACTGTGCACTCTGTTATTGTTTGTAGGCTTCTGGTTGGTTGAAACCTACGCAAATATTATTCTGTTCATGCTTGCACATCTTCATCAAAGCTAGGTAGATGCTGGGTACTGCGACCATTTACATATGCACCATGAATGCACCACAGAGATGAGAAGAAATAGGGGATTTGCTGAGGGTGTATACAGGTCATGGGATCTCATTATTTTCTTATTACTGAGCAAGTAACTCCAGGCCATTATTGGAAGCAACACAAGGCTATAGCACATGAAAAATTAAGTCATCTGACAATAGTCTGCCTATCAGATTTAACTGCTCATTAACTGAAGGTGCCGGAAGGCTGTTCTGGATTGTTCTAAAAAAAACCAAAAAAAAAACGTATAAACTGCAGCCAGACAAATAGTTCAGAATAGCAAGATGAGACCAACTGCAAGGCAAGTTTAAAGTGGTGATGTGACAAAATGAACAAAGTACAGCGTGATACAGGCTATTTCAGTCCCAGCAGTTAAAATGTACTTTGTTGTGAAAACACGTTTATCTGCAATTTAAACAGTCACTAAATGTTTCATTCTTGCTGTGAACGTTACTTGTTGAAGCTAATTTGTTACACAGTTGCCTTGTCTGTTTTCATTCAAAGAGGTCTATGCTGATGTCACAGCGGTGCACCCATTCTGACTTCCTCTTTGGGCGTCCTTCAGGCGTGAAATGACTCTGTTGGGTCTCTGTAGAGCCCTGTAGAGTCACAATAGGTCCAGAACATCTGTGTGGTTTAACAGTAGACAGGGTCTGAGCAGACCAGAACATGTCTATGGGCCTCCCACTGACCCACCCTTCAGCCCCACACAAAAGCGTTGCTGCCACTTAACAATCATGCATGGATAAGCAGGGGCACAGAGATGCTCTCATGTTGAAACACTGGCACTTAAATACATTTAGTCCTTGCAGATGATTTTCATTGCTGCAAAAGGGTTTGGCAGTGGTAACTTCAGCATTTGTTGAAAAACCCTGACTGAACCAGTGGATGAACCTCTTTTGCACATTATTCTAAGCAAGTGCTGCAGAGTTATGTGGTTCCCCAATTTTTCATTCGGTCCTCACCACTTTGGTCCAGCTGGTTAAATGTCCGCACATTGCCAACGATACAAAGCAAGTTTTTGTCTGCATGTGCTCGTGTCGCTATTTTGTAGTATAAGATGAACCCCCTTGTGCATTTCAAGATGGATGGAGTGGCATAGCTGGGGGAGCGGTAATGCAGATTTCGAAGTGCAGTTATTTTTGGTTTGTTCATTTTGGCATTAAATTATGGCTCCACTAAGACTCACAAGCAAGCACAGTCTGTGTTTTTTAAATAATTAATAAAGCTGGCGAAGCTACACACATACCAGCTGCTATACTGTCACACACACCACTTCAAGCTGCATTTTCATTTAACATTTCAATAGCTATCAAGATTTTAACTGGGTACACAGCAGTCATGCCAAGTAACTTCTTTACTATGAAGAAACCCCAAACATATGTAATACTTATTGAAAAATGTGGGCTCTTTTGCATAGACTCAAATATAAAATAAAAATTAGGAACATATTATACTGTGAGGATAGTTTTAGAAAAATAAACTACAGTTACTGAGACAGGATATTCAATAAACATGCAAGGATGGCAATACACAATGCGTAACAATTCAAAAACCTCAATCTCCCCACTTCCTTACAACAATGTTAGCTTCTTCTAAGGATAAACCAAGTGAACTCACAGCTCGCTAGGAAGAATCATCAGAAAGTCAAGGCTGGAACAAAAAGTGGACTTCTTTCATAAGGATGTAGATATAACCTGGAAAATCAAAAGTCTTGCTTTCCCAATTTAAGTGAATATGGATAGACCGAAGAGTTTGCTGTGTTAATGCTAGTGCCTTAGTCCTGCAGTAATATTACAGCAATAAAATGCAAATTATTTGTAAAATTAATATAATATAATTAATTATTTGAGGTTTTCGTAAAATGGCTTTTGTCATTGACAGCTACAACAAATTCATTTATATTTGAAACCAACCCCCTTAATATGCCTGTTGCCTCCCTTCATATGACTTTGGAAAATGGATTTATTGACTGAGCTCTGACTCTTATGCAACAGTATTACCCTAGGAGCATTACAGTTGAGATAAAGTAATTAGACCTCTATGGTAGCCAGCCAGAAGTGGTGCAAATGTAGAGCAGAAATAACTTTCACCTTGATGCAATCCATGATTATATCACAGAAGTGGAACTATGCTAAAATTTGATTCAACACAAAATGGCTATTTTGTGGTTAATTGAAATTCTCATAAATATTAATCATGGAGTCATAAAAGGTCTGGATGAGACCATTTGTCCTGCGAATGGCTTTTTGAATGGCTTTTGTTTGTCACCTCAGTGGTTTACTATCTGTTACTGTCGTGGTTAAATTTTATACCTTTAGCCTAAATATTGTATTCTTGCTCCCTAAAGATGCCCTGTAATGACAAAGGAGGCAGCTTTAAAGTGGTCTTAAGAATAATAGCTTGTGGAAGCAGTGATCTTTCTGCTGACGTCTCCAATAGACAGTGCGCACAAAGACTAGAAGAGAAGCTGGGCTTTGTCAGTGGATAACTCTGCTCTTGAGTACATCTTTCCCCCTTCAGCTGTAAACATACTTAAATATGTGATGTAAGTGTAGGGATGACAAGGGTGGGAAATGTCAACAAAGCTATTGAGTTTCAGGATGTTTGATACTGCCCAGAACTGACATAAAGTCCTTGAGATCATACCGTCAGTGTTTTTTAGAAAATAAACATGCGTCATCAAGGATCACATACCAAAATCAAGTCATTGTCAGAAGTTAAAGTAAATAAATATCATTTTACACAGTTTCAGCTATTTTTTTTCAAGGCAGCAAAACATCTTTTGCCCTCTAGAGGTCAATTAGATGTTTTGCTGCCTTCAAGAAAAAAATAGCTGAAACTGTGTAAAATGATATTTATTTACTTTAACTTCTGACAATGAGCTTGATTTTGGTATGTGATCCTTGATAGACTAGCAGTGTTTATTTTCTAAAAAACACTGGACGGTATGATGTCAAGGGCTTTTATGTCAGTTCTAGGGCAGTATCAAACATCCTGAAACTCAATAGCTTTGTTCGACATTTCCCACCCTTTGTCATCCCTACACTTACATCACATATTTAAGATACTGTTTACAGCTGAAGGGGGAAAGATGTACTCAAGAGCAGAGTTTATCCACTGACAAAGCCCAGCTTCTCTTCTAGTCTTTGTGCGCAACTGTCTATTGGAGACGTCAGCAGAAAGATCGCTGCTTCCACGAGCTTATTATTCTTAAGATCCACTTTAAAGCTGCCTCCTTTGTCATTACAGGGCATCTTTAGGGAGCAAGCATACAATATTTAGGCTAGAGGTATAAAATTTAACCACGACAGTAACAGATAGTAAACCACTGAGGTGACGAAAACAAAAGCCATTCAAAAAGCCATTGGCAGGACAAATGGTCTCATCCAGACCTTTTATGACTCCATGATTGATATTTTATGAGAAATTTCGCATTAACCACAAAATAGCCATTTTGTGTTGAGTCAAATTTTAGCATAGTTCCACTTTCTGTGATCTAATCATGGATTGCATCAAGGTGAAAGTTATTTCTGCTCTACATTTGCACCACTTCTGGCTGGCTCCCATAGAGTGTCGATATTACTTTTATCTCAACTGTAATGCTCCTAGGGTAATACTGTTGCATAAGAGTCAGAGCTCAGTACAATAAATCCATTTTCCAAAGTCAGTATGAAGGGAGGCAACAGGCATGTTAAGGGGGTTGGTTTCAAATATAAATGAATTTGTTGTAGCTGTCAATGACAAAAGCCATTTTACGAAAACCTCAAATAATTAATTATATTATATTAATTTTACAAAATAATTTGCATTTTATTGCTGTGATCCTTACTGCAGGACTGAGGCACTGAGCGTTGACGCAGCAAACTCTTCGAGTCTATCCATATTCGCTTGAATTGGGAAAGCAAGAGTTTTGATTTTCCAGGTTATATCTGCATGCCTATGAAGGAAGTCCACTTTTTTGTTCCAGCCTTGACTTTCTGATGATTCTTCCTAGCGAGCTGTGAGTTCACTTGGTTTATCCTTGGAAGAAGCTAACGTTGTTGTAAGGAAGTGGGGAGATTGAGGTTTTTGAATTGTTACGGCGTTGTGTATTGCCATTCCTTGCATGTTTATTGAGTATCCTGTCTCGGTAACTGTAGTTTATTTTTCTGAAACTATCCTCAGCAGTATAATATGTTTCCTAATTTTTGTTTTATATTTGAGTCTATGCAAAAGAGCCCCACATTTTTCAATAAGTATTACATATGTTTTGGGGTTTCTCTCATAGTAAAGAAGTTACTTGGCATGACTGCTGTGTACCCAGTTAAAATCTTGATAGCTATTGAAATGTTAAATGAAAATGCAGCTTGAAGTGGTGCTGTGTGACAGTATAGCAGCTGGTATGTGTGTAGCTTCGCCAGCTTTATTAATTATTTAAAAAACACAGACTGTGCTTGCTTGTGAGTCTTAGTGGAGCCATAATTTAATGCCAAAATGAACAAACCAAAAATAACTGCACTTGGAAATCTGCATCTACCGCTCCCCCAGCTATGCCACTCCATCCATCTCTGAAATGCACTGAGGGGGTTCATCTTCCTATCTACAAAATCAGCGACGCGGAGCAGCAGTGCAGACAAAAACTTGCTTTGTCTCGATTGGCGATGTGCGGACGTTTGACCAGCTGGAGCCAAAGTGGTGAGGACCGAATGGAAAAATTGGGGAGCCGCAGTAACTCTGCAGCACTTGCTTAGAATAATGTGCAAAAGAGGTTCGTCCCACTGGTTCAGTCAGGGTTTTTCAACAGAATGCTGAAGTTACCACTGCCAATCCCTTTTGCAGCGATGAAAATCGTCTGCAGAGGACTGAGAATGTATGTAACGTGCCAGTGTTTCGACGTGAGAGCGTCTCTGTGCCCCTGCTTATCCATGCATGATTGCTAAGTGGCAGCAACGCTTTTGTGTGGGGCTGAAGGGTGGGTCAGTGGGAGGCCCATAGACATGTTCTGGTCTGCTCAGACCGTGTCTACTGTTAAACCACACAGATGTTGTGGAAACTGCTCCTTGTGACTCTACAGGGCTCTGCAGAGACCCAACAGAGTCAGTTTCACGCCTGAAGGACGCTCCAAAAGAGGAAGTCAGAATGGGTGCACCGCTGTGACGTTGGCATTAGACCTCTTTGAATGAAAACGGAGCGAGGCGAGTGTGTAACAGATTGAGCTTCAAACGAGTTGAACGTTCAGCAGCAAGAATGAAACGTTTGAGTAAGACTGTTTAAATTGCAGATGAACGTGTTTTCAGCAAACAAAGTACAGTTTAACTGCTGGGAACTGAAATAGCCTGTATCACGACTGTGCTTTGTTCGTTTTGTCACATCACCTCTTTGAAACTTGCCTTGCAGTTGGTCTCGTCTTGCTATTCTGAAGCCATTGTGTCTGCAGCTGCAGTTTATTCGTTTTTTTTTTGGTTTTTTTCAGAACGAATCCAGAGCAGCCTTTCCGGCAGCCTTCAGTTAATGAGCAGTTGAATCTGATAGGGCAGACTATCTGTCAGATGAACTTAATTTTTCATGTGCTGATAGCCTTGTGTTGCTTCCAATAATGGCCTGGAGTTACTTGCTCAGTAATAAAGAAAATAGATGAGATCCCATGACCTGCTATACACCCTCAGCAAATCCCTATCTCTTTCTCATCTCTGTGGGTGCATTCATGGTGCATATGTTGAATGGTCGCAGCACGCCAGCATCTACCTAGCTTTCGATGAAGATGTGCAAGCATGAACAGAATAATCTTTGCGTAGGTTTCAACCAACCAGAAGCCTAGCCAAACAATGACAGAGTGCACAGTCTGACATCAAAGAGCAAAATGAATTTGCACAGCTTTGACATTGCCAGATAAAATCTGCTTTTCCTCATCGGCACTGTAAAAACAGATATGGAGTTTCTGAAAATCTTCCGCCCTGGAAGGAATTTTTCAGAAGCTCCGTTTTGCACTGATCTTAAACATCATTTTCATGGAACAGGGACTTGCCCTGTTCCATTTGTATTAAGGCTTAGCACTGTTTTTGTCAGGCGTGTGCGTGCTTTGAGGTGATTTGCAAACAGAGGCTTAAGCTTCTAGGTTTCGCTTCAGCGGGTTTGAATCACTGAAGTGTATCGACTCGACCCGAGTTTGAGAATATGATCACTTTGATTCCAAAAGAAAACAAAACGGTGAGCCTAATCTTGAGGCTTTAGAAGTCAGGTCAGAACAAATCGATGAGTTGCCGTCATGGTCACGATGCATGTTCTATGGTTACAGAGCCTGGTTAGAATCTCTGAA
This sequence comes from Pterophyllum scalare, assembly GCA_024447675.2. Taxonomy (NCBI): domain Eukaryota; kingdom Metazoa; phylum Chordata; class Actinopteri; order Cichliformes; family Cichlidae; genus Pterophyllum; species Pterophyllum scalare. The sequence goes on from JAMQGT020003451.1 coordinate 154,627, forward strand.
CAGCTCTCTTTGTTTTAAAAACTGAGCCTTTTCTTCCCACATCAAATGGCTTCAGGACAAAACACATCAGTAAGGTTTTCTTTGTGTCTTTAATTTGCTGCAACAGATGCACCTCTGGTGATTTGTCTTGGGGTCGTCCACTGGCTCGGTCTGCACAACGGATTGTGGTGTTCGCTTCTGGGCACCCACCCGTTCCCGATGCCACGATGTGAGCATGACGTTTAGGTGCCACAGCATCATCAGTGGTCTATAAAATAGCACAGCTTTATTATTTTATCAAGTACTCCACTGTCCTACTTTCTGTGAGTGCTTTGCATCCTTCACGGAGATGAAGAAAAGTAGGCCAAGACTACTGTTCTCCTGCCTCCATCTCTGCACGCGAGATGACAGCCCATGCGTGTCTCTTGAGGGATATGTGCCAGCAGTTTGAACCTACTGAAAGAGCCATAAAAACACAGCTTGTCTTTGTGGGTGTGTAAGTGTGTGAGTAACTCAGAGAATACGAACAGAAGCATGCACAGTCCCTTTTACCGTGTTAGCATAAGTATGCTTGCCCTATAAGATTACAGTCATTCGTGACTAGACACGACTATGGGATTCATGCCAGGGACACACTGTATATTTCCTTTCGGCCTCGTGATCCACTTTTTTTCCCCCATTGCTGCGTGCTATTTGTTTTTCCTGTTAGGCTTCCACAGTTCTAGTTCAGTAACACACTGAAGGCCACATTAAAGGCGATAGGCCACATGAGCTCTAGTCTTTTTCTAGGGCTTATGTGTTTTTCGGTTGTGACATTTTTAAGTTTTCACCTTGCAACTTGCAGTTTGAGAAAAAATAGACTCATAAGTCTTTCCTGTGGACTTGAACATGTAACACATTTAATACAGACATTATGTGGTTTTAAAGTCTTATGCTGGGTATTTCCGAATCCTTTGCCCCTTCAAGAAAAGTGCACATTGTCTGAAGTTTCCTGGAAGCGATTTCAGATTTTCATGCAAATCTCAAGCGAAACATTCTGACCACTTTGCCCGATATTGTGTTGGTCCCCCTTTTGCTGGCAAAAAGCCTTTTTGACCCATCGAGGCATGGGCTCCACTAGACCCCCTGAAGGTGTGCTGTGGTATCTGGCACCAAGATACTAGCAACAGATCCTTTTAAGTTGTGAGGTGGGGGCCTCCATGGATCAGACTTGTTTGCCCAGCATATCCCATAGATGCTCTATCGGCTTGAGATCTGGGGAATCCAAAAGCAAGATTCAATACCTCAAACTCATTGTTGTCTTTTCCTCAAACCATTCCTGAACCATTTTGCGTTGTGGCAGGGAGCATTATCCTGCTGAACGAGGCCACAGCCATGAGAGGAATACCAGTTCCATGAAAGGATGTACATGATCTGCAGCATTGTTTGGGTCAGATGGTCCATGTCAATGTGACGTCCACATGGATGGCAGGACCCAAGGTTACCCAGCAGAATATTGCCCAAAGCATCAGCACTTTTTCCCTCTTCCCATAGTGCGTCCCAGTGCCAGGCTGTCCCCAGGTGAGTGGCACACAGCACAATTGGCCATGCACGTGATGTGAAAGGAAATGTGATTCATCAGACCAGGCCACCTTCTTCCATTGCTCGATGGTCCGCTTCTGATGCTGATATGTGCATTGTCGGCACTTTTTTCCTCCAGCCTGGAACCTCCAACTTCCAACATCCCTTGTTCAATATCTCCACTATCCCTCTCTTGCACATGTCCGAACCATTCTGCAGAGCCTTGCCTCGAACTAGCTTTGCTGCTAAGTGTCATAAATAAATTCGATGAATTATTACTTTATTTTTACATCTGTGTATTCTAATGAAAAATCTTGTGTGCCTTCATGTCAGTAAATGGTCTTGTCCGTCTCCCAGTTTACTAGATCTGGCTGAGCCATTGTGACTGATTGTCCTGCTGCCCTATACATTAGTTGACTGGTAGTCACTTGAACTGCTCAATGCTGGTGGGTGAGAGTGAAGGCTCTTGGTGTTATGATTGAATTAGAGGTCATGAACGCTGTTCCTGTTCAGTGATTTAAAGCCCACTTGTTTGTGCCTCACAAGGCTGCCTGTTTCGAGACTTTGGAATGTTTTGCTGAACTCCAGTAGCTTCCAGTAGGCTTCACACCGTTCTTGTCTTACTTTGCTTGTTCTCGCATGCACCCTCTCCGTTCCATCAGTCTTTTTTCGCTTTGTTTTTCAAAAACCCATTGAAGATTACTCAGAATCTCTTTGTGACTGTACTTATTATGTTTCATTGATCAGTTTTGATTTCAGTTGAATTTCTGAAGACACAAATGCGTGACCAGGGGAGCAGCTCTTTGAGCTTGCAACTTAGAAGATATTCAATGTCACACATGCAAGACGTAAGAGGAATTTTTTTGTAATAATTATTTTTTTATGCATTTATTGAGGCCCAGTAGCCAAAATGGGGAGTATCAGAGCAGAGTAGGTCCTAATCTAGATCTGAGCCTTCAGTGTTATGAGCATGTAGCTGCACTTTCAATCTGCTGTTTTGCGAGCAGAATCCTAATCACCATTTTCTTTGATTTCTGTTTCTGTAGCCCTAACCATGACTCAAGTGGGATGTCTAGCACTTTTCAGCAGCATCACAAGTGGCCCACTTGATGCATGCTCTTGACTTCTCATTGTCCCATTCAGCTGGCAGTCCTCGCCCCTGCAGATCCCCCACACTTGTCTCCCTCAGCAGACTCAAACGACTAGACACAACCGAGCTGGAAGCTAGACGAGCTTGCCCATTTCAAAGTCTCTTCCGACATATAG